>PVJA010044159.1:0-16304 GCA_004027025.1 Myocastor coypus | reverse complement strand
AAAAAAAATTTAAAAAAAAAAAAGGACAGTATTATGAAAGTGAAAAGAGAATGGGAAAAAAAAAAAAAAAAAGAAAATTACATGCCTAAGAATCTTATAACTCCACAATAAAAACAACCAATATTAAAATTGGGGAAAACTTAAATTTAATTTAGAAGGGGGAAGAGGGGGAGAGATAGAGTTCATACTCTTAAATGAAAAAACCAGAGAAACACATTAAAATTTACATTGTTTCTCTAGTGGGGGAAACTGAAGGGACAAATAAGGACCAAAATGTATAACAGTTACTCGGAGATAGAAAAATATATTCAAATGAGGACAGGAACAAGGAAGGGACAGGGGGCAGGGAAGAAAGGAGGGGAAGAACAGAAGAGGGAAAATGGAACCAAAGTTTTTATAAATAAGCAGGGGAAGAGTCTGAGTGGAAGAGCAGGTTCAGAGAAAAAAGAAGCATCAACAAATAATGTATAAATACAAATTTCCTCTAACAAATATGACCATTATTATATCTAAAATTTACCAATAAAATAATAATTTTGAAAAGAATATAAATAAAAAATGGGCAAATAATCTGAATAAACATTTATTCAAAGATAATAGATACCGGGCTGGCAAGATGGTTCAGAGGTCTAAAGTGCCTGCTCAGGAAAGCTTAGGCAACCACAGGGACCGCAGGTTTGATTCCCAGCACCAAATGCTGCACCAGCCCCACCCCCAGGGCAGGGTGAGCTGGCCATAAAACAAAAAACAAAAACAAAAACAAAAAACAAAACAAAAAAAAACAAATAAAAAAAGATAATAGATACCAATACCAATTAGCACATGAAAAGATGGTCAGCATGAATACTCATTATGAAAAGGCAAATCAAAATCACAATGACATTCTACTTCATACTCTACAGTGGCAGTAACACAAGTAAAAACAGAAGGCAAGTGTTAATGGGAATGTGAAAAAATTCTAACAGTTGTACCTTGTTGTTGAGAATGCAATGTAGTATAGTGACTTTGGGGAACACTTTGCTGGTTCCTCAGGAAATTAAATACAGTGTTACCATATGATCAAACAATTTCATTCCAGGGCCTGGCGGGATGGCTCAGTGGTCTAAAGCGCCTGTTTGGGAAAGCTTGGGTGGCTTCAGGGACCGCGGTTCAATCCCCGGCACCACATGCTGTGCCAGCCCTGCCCTTGGGGCGGGCCAAGCCGGCCATAAAAATAAGTGAATAAACAAATAAAGATTCTGAAGCAAGAAAAATAAATAAATAAATAAATAAACAATTTCATTCCTTGCATGTGTCCAAGAGAAATAAAAATATACGTTCACATGCAAGGTCACACTTGAATGTTCATAATAGTGTTATTCACACTAAAAAAGGAACCAAAAAAAAAAAAAGGAACCAAAAGCAATCAACTGATAGTGAAATATAGAATATTATTCAGCAATAAGAAAAATGAAGTACTGTTACATTTTACAATATAAATGAAATTTGAAAACATTATGTTAAATGAAGAAATTATGTCACAAAGGAGTCCATAGGCATAGTACATATATTTCCATTGATATGAAATGTCTGGAACAGACAAATGTGCAGACACAAATCAGATGGTGGTCACAAGTTCTAGAGACAGGAACTCAAATTAAGTGAAATGGAGGATAGGGAAGAGTAGTACTGTAATACTGGAAGCTGAGGAGAAATGAGCATGAATGCATGATAGGCATGATGGCTAAACAACTCTATAAATATACTAAAAATAAATTGTATATTTTAAATCACAAAGCTGTTATACAAAATTGACTCTAAATGAAAGCATCTACTATTATCAATAAAAACAGCAACAACAAAGAACTAACCTTGAATACTTGAGAACCAGGCTCATTATAAGTTTTGGCATTTTTTGCTAGGAGATCTATATCTTTGGCCATTGCATGAATACTTTTGTAGCTTCCATTCTACAGTAAACAAAAGATAGCAGTGCCTCTTAAAAATAGTCAATCCATATAATCTTTACAAACAAACTCTATGTATTTTTAAATTGTTATCAGAATCTAAGATTTTAGTGGGAAATAATGAATCTAAACAATATGCAAAATCATTTTCTTTTACAAAATATTACCAGTACCCATTTATAACAGGTAGAAAACTGGAATCATTTTACCTTCATAAAAGTAACAAAATTTTCAACAAATCAAATCAAATCAAACCAAACCTATTCAGAAAATGCACAGTACTTACTATAAACATTAATTCATTACAGTCGACTTATTGGTGTGAACTAAAACTCTAGTTATCTGGACCACTCTGAATAAATTATAAAAACAGTCCAGTATAGAGCCTAACATTTGTACAGTAAATACAGTGTGCCAAAGTTGTCATATATTAAATCTCAGTCCAAACTAACCCAAAGATACCATAGTTGTCTCAATTTTCAAAGCACAGGCAGATGGGACACACATGATGAAAAAGGCACATGTGAATAATGGCAAATACATAGAAATATACAGACAAGTTCTAGAGACAGGAAATCAAATTCAGTGGAGTGGAGGGTAGGGAACAGTAGAACTATAACATAAACTATATACAGACAGTAAGGCCAAATGAGGCAAAATCCAGAAAGTCAGGAAAAGGACTGTAGCTGTGTGGTACTCCTCAACCTCTGCATCCCCATCTTATAAAGAGAGAATCCAAGAACAGGTAGAGGATGGGTCCTACCTCTCACAGGGGTGAAAAGTAGCATATGTTCGCTTTGCCAACAGCCTAGCAGCAGGGCAAAGGGTCATAACCACAGGTCAGCAAACTCATGCTTGAATACTAACTACAAAAATGGCCAGGGAATGAATGGCAGTAAGGAACCACAGTAAACAGTGGCAAAAGACAGCAACAGCAATAATACCACAAAGTGCTTTTGGGTAAGTGTGGCTGTGCCATCATGTTCCAGAGTTCCAGTTATTTCCTAAAGGGTAGCTTCATCATAGCTTTCCAACCCAAAAACTCTGTAATGTATGTAATACACTTTTCATAAATTATTTTTCTACATTAGAGTTGATTATTGTTGAGCAGGTTCATGTTGTTGTGATAGGTATTAGAATACAAGTAGGGAGGAAGGAAGAAGGCCAGAGTTAAGAAGCAAAATGCAGGAGGTGAGGGCGATCTGGCTGCCACATCTGTCACCTCATTGATCGCCAGGGTTGATCCAGCTGATCTAGCTGGTTAGGTGGATGTCCCCTTCCTCAATAATCCATGAGTGTCCCTCCCAAAGCTGAGTGTTTGGTGGAAGCAGACAACCACCCCTGATAAAGGACTGTTTCTTGGTCAAGGGCATGCGAGAGCTGTGCTCCCTTGCTAGAACTTCCAAACAAGCTCTCAAAAAGCAAACTGCAGAAAAGATTAGCTCTTGGTTCTTTTTCAGAGTGGTAGGAAAGATTAGTAATTTGAACATAAGATGACAAGGATCTTGATCAAGATGATGCCAAAAGAAGGTGATTCTAAGACTTTTGCAAGAAAGGACAAGATAAAATTGAGAGTTCAGAGAAAAGACTGGATAGGAAAAATAGCTGTTTAAAAATCTAATTTTCCATATTATGAAGATAAAATATGATCCCTCTAGACAGATGTTAGAACTGTGTGTGACAAGCACTCTCTATAGCAATTACTGGGCCACCCTCAAAATTAACGATATATTATGGAGTCTGCACAGGTTGAGAACCTGTTTCAGCACTCTGTGAAAACCCACCTGGGGAACCAACTTGTGCTACACTGCTATTCTCTATTACTTTCTTTTTTTTTTTTTTGTCTTTTTGAGACAGGATCTCACTGTGCAGCTCAGGCTGGCTTTGAGCTCACTTTTGTAGCCCAGGCTGGTCTCGAACTCACAACGATCCTCCTGCCTCAGCCTCCCAAGTGCTGGGATTACAAGCGTGAGCCACCACGCCCGGCTTCTCTATTACTTTCTTAGAACTTAAAACTAAAGAAGTTTGCCTGTCCAAGCAAACCATTAGACTTAATGAGACTTTGTAATACATTAAGTTTTCCCTTTTGGTTTACCTCCTAGGGTCAGCAAACTCTTTAGCCGGAGAGCACTGACACACACTGACTACAGCCTCACCTTATAGGTGTAAAATGATTTGTACACATCATCATTGACCTCTGTGACTCAGCAAAGTGATGATCCTACACAACATACAGAAGAAACAGCAAAGTCATATAGCCAGTGAATTGGAGAGCTGAGAAAAGAACCATATCAAGCTCCCCTCTAAAAAACTAGATCTGGTGTAACTTAGAACTTTGCTTGCACTGTATACTTAATCTCTGATCATTAAACTGTAAATCCTAACTGCTTATTTTCTGGGTACCTATCTCTGAGTGGGATAGTAAATGTAAAGGTTAAGAATATAGACTCTGAAGCCAGATGACCTATATTCAAATTGTAGTTCTTACTACATGGTGATTTGGGCTAATTATTTAATATCTCCATCCTTTAGTTTTCTACTTTGTAACATGAGAATAACATTATATACCTCTTAAAGGTTTTCTAAGAACCATACTTGATATATACGCAAGTTATTTAGATGAGTACTAGGTTCATAGCTAGTCTTTATGAGTGTTCACTGGAGCTACTATACCTAAGAGAAACAGTGAATGGCCAAGAGACAGAAACAGCTGAAGAAACATAATATTTTCATTGATTTTTACACTCATTCTATTATAAGGTAACTTATTATAAGAGATCCTAAAGGTATGTGGAAATAGATAAAAATCAACTAAGCTCTCACGGCCTGTGATTATTTCATGATCAGAACTGGCAGTAATCAATTCTTTTCTGTTGTGCTGGAGATCTAATGTAGCACCCTGCACACGACAGATAAGCTCTCTACCACTGAACTATATTCTCAGCTCTAATTTTTGTCTTAAGACATATGCAAAGCTATTTTATGTTATTTGACAACAGTATTACTTTAGACATCTGCTTCACTGCATTCTAAAAGTCCCTAAAATTGTCTGTGAGCTAACAGCTCTAAACCATATATGATAGCATATGGTTACCTCCATACCTGTATCCTCTGGGCAATGGTCTTGAGATCTATAGGCTCCTTAATTATTGCATAATAGTCTGGATATTGCTGGAAGACAAAAACCCAGATACGTTCAATGAGTGTAATTATCTAGCTAATGCGAAGACAAAAATCAAACTGATAGCTAAAAAACATAGCTGTACAGCATAGTATATTTAAGGAAAAAATAAGTTTCATGAAATATACAACATCAGCAGGCCGAAGTTTACATTTGGTATTCATTAGATATTTCTATCATTATATAACATACTATGTCTTAAAAATTCTAAATTCACAGACTCAGACAATTCTTAATTGAAAGACCCAAGATCTCTATTCCTAGAAATGAAGGAGACAGTTACAAGCCCTGTTACAAGCTCCTTTTGTCCTATAACCTAAATACATTTTAACAAAGCATTCATAAGGAGCTATTCATAAGATTGTAAAATTTCTTAGTTTGTTTAACTTACTGTTTTACAAAATAAAAATTTTAAGTGAAATCGAGGGGAAAATTGAAACAAAATTTTAATTTTTAATTTATCAAATACTAGTTCATTCCAAGACTTTGTACCTCTTGGGGATATCCCTGAGACTTTCACAATGCCTAGAGGGATTCACTACTGTCAGGCTCTCCTATAAGCTTAGATTTTTAGAAAAATGAAGTTTGACAGAAAGTCAAAAGTTAGGGGGCACTCTGTCCTGTTCTTCCCAGGTGCGAGAAGTTCAGGGGAAGCTAGATTAGGTTTTTCCTGTCAGCTGGCAACCACAATTCTACCTTCTGTCTCTGATTTTATTTTTTTGGTTGCTATTTGTTTGAGACAGAGTCCATTATAGTTCAGGGTGGCCTTGAACTCGAGGCAATTCCTCTGTCTCATTCTCCTCAGTGCTGGGATTACAGGTATGTGCCACCATGCCTAGACAAGCCTTGATGATACCTGACTACATTTTAGGCATCCCATATTTATACAATTTATTTTTTCATGACTGGCTTACTTCCCTTAGCATTCATTATGTTCAGGATTCAGGGGCCAGGGAGATAGCTCAGTAGAATAAGCACCTGTATGGCAAGCACAAGGTCCTGCTGAGTACCTGCTGAATCCCTGGTACCGAGAAAAAAAGAGAGAGAAAAAGAAAAAGAAAAAGAAAAAACCAACAACCAAAAACAGGATTTAAAAAACAAAACAAAACAAAACAACAGGATTTTTTCATATTATAGCATGCATTAAAATGTCATATTTATATATACAATTTAGCCATTCATTTTTTAATGGATATTCAGGCTGTTTTGATAATTTTTCAAAGATAAAGCAAGCATCTAAACTAATTTATAAAAGAAACTTTGGTCAAGAAACAGGGTGAGAGGAAGAGAAATAAGTTGCCTTAGTTCTCGTGATTGAAGAAAAAGAAATCAGGTACTCTTTCATCCTAAAAAGGAGGAGGTTTTCTAGCCAAGGGAGACATTTATTAAAGTATCAGGGCCCCTTATGACTTCATATGCAAGAAACAAGATTTGACTCACATCACAGCTTCTGAAACTTCAAAATTTCCATGGCCCCTTCATTCTTAAATATCTAGGAGGTAAGGGTGTATTCTGGGAAGTACTCTACTATAGCACTTATACCTCCGTGATCATTTACTCTTTATCCACCTCCTTCTCTACTCCCTGAATTTCTTGGGGATATGGGCCAAGCCATATTTACCCTTATGTCCCCTATATCCTTGCTATGTAGTTGAAACTCAGCATGTCCCAAGTATGCAAAAAGTGCTTCTTGACTGATGAGTGACATAAAGGTTCTCCCACCAACTCCTGATAAACTAGTTCCTTAAAGGTGGTCTGGATCAGATGTGGGACAGTTATGACATTAGAAATAAAGCATATGACATCTGTTATCTTAGCTATAGATCTGATTAGAAAGCCATATTATGATGCAATGTGTGATCCAATTTTTAAGACAGGAAGAAAATAGCATGGTAATCCCTCAAAAAATTTATTATTTATTTACTTATTTAGTCTTTTTTTTTGAAACAGGGTCTTACTATGCTGTTCAGGCTCGCCTTGAGCTCACTTTTGTAGCCCAGGCTGGTCTCGAACTCACACTGATCCTCCTGCCTCAGCCTCCCAAGTGCTGGGATTACAGGCGTGCACCACCACACCCAGCTCCTTAAAAAATTTAAACATAGAATTACCATATGATACAGCAATTCATTTTGGGTATAGATGACAAAAAAGTGAAACCAGGGTTTTAAAGTGATACACAATATGTAAACCGTATTTATACTAGCATTATGTACAATAGCTAATCTATAACTACAGAAGGAACTTAAATGTTCACTGACAGATGAATGAAAAAGCAAAATGCACATTGTTCCAATGGAACATTATTTGACCCTAATCTGTTACAATATGGGTAAACTCAGAAGACATTATGCTAAATGATACAAGGCAGCAAAGGGTCAAATACTGTATGGCTTCTCTTAAAGTAATCGTGGAGTCAGAAAGTACACTTGGAATGGTTGCCAAGAACTTAAGAGGACAGACATAGAATTGGCATTTAATGAGTAATGAAATTTTTCAGTTTTGGCAGATGAAATGGTCTACAGGTGAAGCAATAGTGATGGTTACACAGCAATATAAATGTATTTAATGCCACAGAACTGCACATTTTAAAATGGTTAAAAATAGCAAGTTTTATATATATTTTATCTGAGTAATACAGTAACTTTCTGGTCAAGTAAAATGATAAGACCATGTCCTCTGTGCTTGCTTTTGAAGCCATGTGCAGATATTTGGAAACCTCCAACATCTTCCTTTGAATCTTATTCACTACTTTTAAAAAATGGGAACTGAGCCCAGGGGTTCATACATGCTAGGAAGGGGTCTCTACGACCAAGCTACAACCCTAACCTTTTTTATCTTGAGAAAGGGTCTTACCAAATTACCCAGGCTGGCCTCAAATTTGTTATCTTCCTGCCCCAGCGTCTGAAGTAGTTGAGATACAGGCACAGACCACACTTGGCTACTAATAAAATTTTTGACATACTTACAAACACCTAAATTCACCTGTCTTTAATTACATCACTTACCACTTTAGAAGGCAGTTTCTGGAAAAGCTCACTAATGAGCCGTCCTGATGGATTTGTAGCCACAACTATGGCCTCAAGTAGCTGCTCCAGTATCTCCTTCAGGTAACCTGGAGAAGACTACAGGGTGAGGGATGAGAAAAGCATACTTTGTGATAGAAACCATTAGCCTTGGTTCAATTCCAGCATACCAAAAATTTAAAAATTAGAAAAATAAAAAGAAAGATAACCACAGAAAAGATAACTCATGCTGATGCTAGAGAGGGACTGTATCCCCTAGAATGGTCTACATTAAACTAACTAAGCTCCTTATATGATTTCTGTAAATCCCTTGGATCAAGTCCTTTACTAAACTCTACTTCACATTAATACAAAATCAAAGTTCAAGTACTATGTATTTAAAATGATAGAAACACATGTTTTTAGGGACTGTGCAACTAAGCTAGAGAAAATATATTCAGAAGCTGCGGAGATAACTCAGTAGCAGTGCCTGCCTGGCAAGCACAAGGACCTGACTTTGATTTCCTGTGCCATAAAAAAAAAAAAACAAACAAAAAGAGGCATTATGCTCAGAGAAAACATATTCAATAGTAATGAGCCATTTTTATATATCGGCTGTTCACATCTACTGAAATCATAATATCTGGTACAACAATGGCTACATATATAGAATAATGATTACATTACACACTAGTAACCATGGTCCATGGTGTGCTCTGCCTGGACTAACAAATGAACTCATTACACCAAAACAGAATGAAGATTAAATAAATTCTTTTTTTTCTTTTTGAGGACTGGGGTTAGAACTCATGACCTTGCACTTGCCAGGCAGGCACTTGTGCCACAGAGCTATCTCCCTAGCCCTGATGAAATAACCTGATAGAAATCATTTCTGCTTTTTAAGACTGGTTGGCTTAGTTTCATGAGAATAAGCTATATGTCCTAAAGAGTACTTGGTCCAAGTTTGAATCAAGTTAGGATGAAGTACATAGTACATCAAGTCCAAATCATATTTTGTTCAATGAAAGACTAATAGTCAATGTATCACTTAAATGATAAAAAGCACTAGTATTTTTGTGCTAATCCAAAAGAAGCTGTTTATTTAGTATAGCTTCAATATTAACTTTTTTTTTTTTTTTTTTTTTTGTCTTTTTGAGACAGGGTCTCACTGTGCAGCTCAGGCTGGCTTTGAGCTCACTTTTGTAGCCCAGGCTGGTCTCGAACTCACAACGATCCTCCTGCCTCAGCCTCCCAAGTGCTGGATTACAGGCGTGAGCCACCACGCCCGGCTTTTTTTTTAAGGTCCAACATTATTAAGTCTGCCAAGAGTACACTAACACCTCTTAGAGCTAGCACAATGCCTCAACCCTCAATAAACATTTAATAAACAAGGGTTAGGGAGATAGCTCAGTGGTCTAAGTGCCTGCCTGGCAAGCGCAATGACTTGAGTTCTATCACTGATATTGCATTTTGTGCTGGCCCGGAAACCCAGGTGTGCCATGCCAGCCACCAAAACCTGGTGAATCCCAGCGCTGGGTAGGCTGAGAGAAGAGGATCACTATGAGTCTCAACTGCATAATGAGATCCTGCATCAATAAATATTAAAAAATTTAATAAACAAGACACTTTATTATTATTTTAAACTTAATTTAATATTTTAAAAACAAGGTCTTCCTATGCAGTGTAGACTGGCTTTGAACTCATGGCAATACTCCTGCCTCAGCCTCCTGGGTGCTGGGATTACAGTTGTATGCCAACATATCCAGCAAGACATGAATTTAGTAAGAGCCTCAAATCAAATTAGCTCAAAAAACCAACAGGACACTGATGAAAATAAACGGAAACTGCCACATTTAATTCATTTACCTACTAGTTAAAACATGGTATTACATAATTAACTTCAAAATAGGAGCTAAATTCTCCAGCTAAGAATCCTTTCCTCCTTCAACTAACTTTTATTTTTTTATCTTTTTCAGAAAGGATCTCACTATATAGTTTAGGCTGTCCTTGCGCTCACTTTATAGCCCAGGTTGATCTTGAACTTCAACCATCTTCCTGCCTCAGCCTCCTCCTAATGCTGGGATTTCAGGTGTGCCCCACCATTCCTATCTCCAACTGATTTCTTTTTTCAACCAACTACTTCTGGAAAGGTCTTTGTTTTTTTTTTTTGCGGGACCGGGGATTGAACTCAGGTCCTTGTGTTTCCCAGGCAAGTGCTTGCTTATTCTACTGAGCTATCTCCCCAACCCCTCAACCAACTACTGCTGAAATATGTTCCAAGTGATAATGGGAATAGCACATATGAATAACATACATTCTATTCCAACAACTAGAAAAACTCTTAAGGAAATGATTCTTTAAAAAATTAGAAGTTTAAAACTTCCCCTTGCTGGGCATGGTAGGGCCAGGGAATCTTGAGTTCAAGGTCTGGGCTACATAGTGAGCATAAAGCCAGCCTGAACTACAGAGCACGACCATCTTAAAAACACCAAACAAATACAAAACAAGACATAGCACACAGTTGAATTTATTCAGGAATACTAGATTTGTTCAATATAGAACAGATTCTCTTGCTGGATGTGGTGGTGCATGCCTATAGTGCCGCATGCCTGTAATCCTAGCACTTGGGAGCTTAAGGCAAGTGGATCTCCATGAGAGGACAGAGTGAACTACATAGTGAGTTCAAAGCTAGCCTGAACAACACAGTGAGACCTGTCTCAAAAACCAAAACCTTCTTCCTCTTTTGCAAATACCTTAAGGCAAAAAAGAAGCTTGGAGGCATTAATATGAATATATAAGATCTTCCCAGTTTCTTATCAGTTATGCAAATAAAATACAGAAATATAGTTAAACCCTAAATGTAGGCCGTTTTTTCTTTTTCTTTTTTGGTTTTGTTTTGTTTTTCTGAGATGGGGTTTTACTATGTAGTTCAGGCTAGCCTTGAATTCACTGTGTAGCGTAGGCTGGCCTAGAGCTCAGAGCCAACTCTCCAGAATGCTGAGATTTCAGGCATGTGCCACCACATCCAGCACACTTTTATTTTCCAACTAGTGCTCTGGATACCTGTAGTAAGGTTGAGCCTCAGCAGGCAATGTTCTGACCAAGATAGTATGCATTAAATAATTTCTCCAGTATTGAAAATGGATTAAAATGTCAAATGTCTTATATATTCATAGAACAAGCTTCTTTCTTGCCTTAAAGTATTTGTGGAAGAGGAAGGTTTTTGTGATGTTAGAGATTAAACCTAGGCCTCAACGCACAATACGTAGGCAAGTGCTCTATGACAGATATAATCCCAACATCCCTCCCCTACTTTCTTGAGACAAATTCTCACTAAATTGCTCAGGCTGGCCTCAAATTTATAATGCCTGCCTTGGCCTCCCAAGAAGTTATACTACCAGGCCCATTTTGGCAACTATACTCTGAGACTCCAAGAAGTGGTTTTGATGAATTCACCCAACATGACTTCTTCCTATGTTGAGTCCCCAAAAAAGGACTGTTCAGGTAAATTACAAAAGAATGCATAATGCAACATTGTATTTTTCATAATTTAGCTGCAGAAGAGTTGTGATTCCTTTTGCTTTCACTTTTTTTTCCCCTTTTCTGTTTCCATTTTTTTCCCCTCAGCAAGTATTTAACATTACCTACATGGGAGATGAAGTCTAGACGCCAGGAGCAGATGCCCAATACCTTTGTGTGGCACACACCATGCAGGGTCACCTGACTGTGCAGCAGAGTATCCCTGCTGATGTCCAGTTATACTCCTGCTGCCCGAGGTGCCCAGGCAGGCCCACACTCCCCCACAGCGTACAGCCCTCCAGCTGGCTAGGCCATACACCTACCCCTTCAGCTGTTGCACCTTGGCTGTCCTGCCCGTCTTCATCATCATCTTCATCATCCATTTCTCCTTTCTGAACAAACTCATTTCTTGTTCGAAGATACAAATCCCAGAGCTTACAAGCAGCTTTATATTCAGGGGAATCTGGCTACACATTAGTAAAGAAAGGAGAGAAAACACTCCATTTTGTATTTTTATTAAATCACTTATCATTTTAAAACTTTTTCTAGTACTAGAAATTAAGCTATGCTGTCTCCCCCACCCCTTTGGTAATTATCTGCTTTTATTTGAAGGCAGAGTTCTACTAAGTCATTAGGTTGTCTAGCCTAGACTCAAAATTGTAAGTTTCCTGCCTTGGCCTCCCAGAGGGCCAGGACTAGAGGCTCCAGCCATTAGGCATGGCACAATGGCTCCTCCAGAGATGGGTATTTTAAGGTATAGCTATGAAAAGTCTGCTATCACAAAGCTTATAATCCATATAACTCGAAGATACAGGGGTCTCAAACTCTCTTCTGAGAAACCAGGCTTTCTATTTTATTTTATATATTTATTTAGTACAGGGTCTACAGGGTCTGACTACACAAACCAGACTCATAGTGATTCTCCTATATTCAGCCTCCCAAGCACTGAGATTACAGGGGCATACCACCACATCCTGTCTCACTGCATCCAGGGGTGGGGCCAGTACAGCACACTGGGGATCAAACCCCAGTCCCTGTGTCTGCCTAAGCAGGTGTTTTAATCCACTGAACCATCTGGCTGGCCTCAAGTATATATTTTAAAGACAGTTTGAAATCTTATTTATACCCTATTCCCTTATAAAAACACTTGGGCAGAAGATAAATGAGGTGCAAAATTAAACCTATATTCATTATTGATACACTAAGTCTAATTATAAAGAACTAAACCTGAATCAAAGACAGAAGTTAATTATGTTCTGATACTCTCTTTTTAAGACATTAATACTTTCTGGACCAGCCAGACAGCTCAGTACACTACCTGGTTAGGCAGAACGCACCCCCCAGGGTCTGACCGCGCAAGCCCTGCCCCCCCTATTCCAGGGGCATAGTGAGACATAATTAAGACTGGGTGTGGTGGTACCCACCTGTAATCCCAGCTCTTGGAAGGCTGAAAACAGGAGGATCACTGTAAGTCTGAGCTACGTAGTAAGACCCTGAACACCCTGTAGACCCTGTACTAAATACATTTAAAAAGAAGACATTTAATACTTTCTATACTTAAAAGTGTGCATGAAACTTTTAAGTATTAAGTCTTAAAATGAATTAAAGAGGCTAGGAAGATAGCTTAACTGGCCTAAGTATCTGCCTGGAAAGCACAAGGTCCCTAGTTTGATCCCTGGTACTGAAAAATGCACTGATGAACTAGGAGTAAAAGTGAGAACCCAGCTGGGTGTGGTGGTATACACCTCTAATTACAGCACTCAGGTGGCAGAGTCAGGAAGACTGCTGTAAGTTCCATGCCAGCCTGAGTACACAACCAGGATCAAGGCCAGCATTAGATCCTGTCTAAAAAAAAAAAGAAAAAAAAATGAAAATGAAGAACAACAACACAAAGGCCTCAGAGTTCATCTTAAGGGCATTTTTACAATAAGAAAACCATCATTGGGGCCCGGCAGGATGGCTCAGTGGCCTAAAGCGCCTGCTTGGGAAAGCCTGGGCGGCTTCAGGGACCGTGGTTCGATCCCTGGCACCACATGCTGCGCCAGCCCTGCCCTCAGGGCAGGCTGAGCTGGCCATAAAAATAAATAAGTAAACAAACAAACAAAAGTTCTGAAACAAGAAAAAAATACATAAAAATAAATAATAAAAGAAAAAAAGAAAACCATCCTTTAGTTTTTGAAGGTTTCTTGGACTTATAAACGATGGGAGCCAAAGGCCAGGGTCTACAGAAGCTGGAATTCCAAAGTCACAGTTGCACAGCAAGTGGGAACTCAATTCCTGTGCTGCCTAGGAGCAAAGAAGACTGCCCATATTAACCTCCACTTATCTGATATGAACTTGCTGCAAGGAGTGAGGAGTTATAAAACAAGTCTCCAAGAATTCCTCATTGTAACCCAGTATACAAAGGCAGGTTAGGCACCTGGTATAAACAACAGATTGAGGATGAACTGAATGAACTGAATATATGAGCCCATAGTTAACTTTTTTTGTTATTTTTTTGGTCTTTTTTTTTTTTTTTTTGAGACAGGGTCTTGCTACGCAGTTCAGGCTGGCCTTGAGCTCACTTTTGTAGCCCAGGCTGGTCTCAAACTTGCACCGATCCTCCTGCCTCAGCCTCCCAAGTGCTGGGATTATAGCTGTGCGCCACCATGCCTGGCCCACAGTTAAAAATTTTGAGACACTGAAGAATCAAAGAATCACAAGAGGGGCCGGCAGGATGGCTCAGTGGTCTAAAGCCCCTGCTTAGGAAAGCTTGAGCAGCTACAGGGACCACGGTTTGATCCCTGGCACCACATGCTGCGCCAGCGTTGCCCTCAGGGCAGGCTGAGCCAGCCATAAAAATAATCAAACAAACAAAAGTTCTCAAACAAGAAAAAAAATAAAATAAAATAAAAAATTTTTAAAAAAAGAATCATAAGAAAAATCAAGCAAAATAATAGCAAAACCAGACAAACAGATTATCTATTACAATTCAACTATTAGATTAGCAGAATAATCTGGTATAGAAAAAGTTAAATATGCCCCAAATCATATATACAGGGCCAGGGAGATAGCTCGACGCTCTAAGCACCTGACTGGCAAGCGCAAGGATCTGGGTTTGATCCCTGGTACTGCAATGCCAAGCTAGCACTAATCCCAGGTATACTGTGTAGGCTACCAAAACCAGGAGTGATGGTGCATGCCTGTAATCTCAACACTGGGAAGGCTGAGACAGGAGGATCAGTATGAGTCCAAGCTCTGTATTAAGACCCTATAACAAATACATAAATAAAAGATTAAAATACATACACACCCTCATACAAAAACCTTTAATTAAAAAAAAACTAACAATGAAAATATGCGCAAAATACAAGAGGCTCTGGAAAGAAGTTATGCTCTCTAATAAGAGATGTAAGGATTAGAATTTAAAAACTACACAGACTGATGTAAGAGCAAATTTCACTATGAAAACTAGATTAAAGAAATTACTTAAAAAGTAGATAAAGATGCAAAACTAGAAAAATTTGTAAGAAAGACAGACTGTATTAGGGAAGTCTAACATAATACACAGTTAGAATTTTAAAAGAGAAAGGGCCAAATAGCTCAGTGGCTAAAGGGCCTGCAAGCAGGCTCAGGGGCTGGGGTCCGACCCACCCCCTCGGGGCACATTGGGACAGCAATTGAGACTGGGTGTGGTGGAGCACACCTGTATTCCCAGCTCTTGGAAGGCTGTAAACAGGCAGATCACCACGAGTCTGATCTAGTAGTGAGACCCTGAATACCCCATAGACCTTTTCCTGGGGGAAAAAAAAAAAAAAAAAAAAAAATCTGCAAGAATAGAAAGTGGGGCATAGAAAACATATAAAGACATTATGGCTGAAAACATTCTAGCTGATAGTAATACCAATCTAAGATTTATGAAGCTGTATAACTCAAAAATTATATAAATACAAAGATACCCTTATATAAATGGCCACAGAACTACAGAATAGCTAAGACAAAAACACACTGAAGGGACCAGAGAGACAGGTCAGTGGAGTAAGTGCCTGGCTGGCAAGTGCAAAAGACACTAAAGATAGAAAGGAACTTTAAAGGTACTGCAATATACTGACAGGTGACTATTTAACACAATAAAGGAACAAAAAGAAAATCTAGTAAATCTGTAAGCAAAAAACACTGATTATGCCAAGGATGGCAGCATCTAATGGGCAGCTGTCGTAAGAGGATTAAAGTATGCCCAGCTGGGCAATTTAGTGAGACCTTCGTTCAAAATAAAAAATTTAAAACCAGTAGTAGTGGTGAGTACCCAGACAACATAATGCTTGTCTCGAAATTAAAAAGAGGGCCCGGCAGGATGGCTCAGTGGTCTAAAAGCACCTGAAGGCGGCTGCAGGGACCGAGGATCGATCCCCGGCACCACATGCTGCTCCTGCCCTGCCCTCAGGGCAGGTTAAAGAAATTAAAAAGAAAGAAAACAAACAAACAAACAAAAAAAGAGCTAAGGATACAGCTTAGAACAAAGGTCCTAGGTTTAATTCCTGGTATTGCCAAGGGGAGCAAAGAAAAGAAAGAAAGAAAGAAAGAAAGAGAGAGAGCCGGGCGTGGTGGCGCATGCCTGTAATCCCAGCACTTGGGAGGCTGAGGCGGGAGGATCAGTGCGAGTTCGAGACCAGCCTG
>PVJA010044158.1:0-16324 GCA_004027025.1 Myocastor coypus | reverse complement strand
AAAAAGGAAAGAATACTGGGATAAGTGTAGGAGAAAGGAAGCGAGAAGTATCTGGGAAAAACTAATGATAGTATCTTTTCTGTAATATTTTTAAATTTACACATTTACTCCATGTTGTGATTATTATATGTGTGCGTATATATATGTATATACATATATGAAGTTAAACTTACTCCAGTAAATATATATGCATCAGAATTTCAACTATATGAAGAAGGGAATGAAAAATCATTTTTTCTTTCTTTTTTCTGTAGCTCTTACCAATGTTTAAATCAGTAACTAACAGAGATATACATCCACTGACAATTTGGTCATCTGAGAAAGTTCAGAATATCAATCAGAATAGTTTTTTCCCTGTAGAACTCTTCCTGTGAAGTCCACTGCATGTAAGTGCTTCCTTGGTTTCTGTTTTCTAAGTTTTAGAGATCAATCCTCGGGACTCACACATGCTGGTCAAGCACTGTGTCACAGTGCTACATAGGCACCTATCCATGCCTCAACTTGTGTTGCTTGGTTAATATTTTTCTATATTCCTAACATGGCAGGTTACAGTATCATGATGGATTTTCAATCAAATAGGAAATTATATATATATATATATTGTCCATACAACATTTTATTGATGTTTGCTTTCCTTGCCCTTTTAATTATTATTTTTATCACTTTATTTTAATACATTTTAAATTCATTTTAATGAATTAAAATCCATCAGCTTTCATCCTTGGGTTCACTCAGGGGTCAACCAATAATATTTCAAGAAAGGGAGAAAGCAACAAATAGACAACCCACAGGTGAAGCTACCCTACCACAACTGCCTCTGGGCCCCATCCATCACACTTTACCTTTTGAAATGTCCATCAGGCTACAATCCACAATTTTTAGCAAAGACCCTTATGATAATTTCTGTGAAAACAAAATGCCTGGTTCTATTAGAATCAGAAGTCCAAAATACACAGATACAGAAGTAATTCTAGAATTAGGTTTAGTGAGTCTTATCCTCAGGAGAGCATTTCAGCCCCTCACCACATATGCACTGAAAAGTAGAACATTTATTTATGAAGAGCCTAAAGCTACAGGGACAGGAAGTGCACATTTCCCAAGAGGATAGCTCTGGGTGCTAATGACAGTGTATTTTGTTTTAAACAGAGGCAAAGTGATCCTGGGGTCAAATGCCATTAGATCTTATAAATGAAGGTCAAGGTAAATCTCATGTGATGTATCAAAGGAGCTTACGGAACCATACCAGTCTGTTGTGATGCAATGGGGCTCTTAGAAAGTTGCTGCCAGGGTCTGGGGGAGATAGATTCATGGCACAAGTGCCTGCCTGGCAAGTTGGAACCCTAGTCTTGCCAAAAAAAAAAAAAAAAAAAAAAAAAAAAAAAAAAAAAAAAAAAAAAAAAAAAAAAAAAAAAAAGAAAAGAAAAGTGCTGCTATGCAAGAGACAAAGTAGGGGCCAGTGAGATAGCTCAGTGAACTAAACAGTTCAATCACGGGCACCACATGTGATCTGGCTAGAATCTGGGCATAGTGGTGCATGGCTGTAATGCCAGTGCTGGAGAGACTTCATATAGGAGGATCACTATGAATTGGAGCTGCGTAGTGAGGCCCTGTAACAACCAAACACACTAAAGTTTTTTTTTTTTTTTTTTAAAGGAGAGGAGGGGGAGAGAGACAGAGAGAGACAGAGAGAGAGAGAGAGAGTAAATGAAGGTCACTTGAGATTACTCCCTGTGGAAAGATTGAAGAAGAGCAAGTAAATATTACAGGCATCATCTTTCCAGATAATACCTCTGGCTAAAGGACTTGGACAGGTGCTAAAAATAAAATTGAAGAGCTTCACATTATCTTGAGATCATTTAGTTGAAAAGACATGGAAAAATTCAAAGACACAGTGTCAGTGAACACAAATTCCCTTACTTCTCCACCTCCTCTCTCATAACAAAAATAACTGTCTACTTCAGAGCAAAGCAATTGGAAGAATATAAAACTTGATAATAAGTCTAAGTAGCAAAGGCTAATATTAATGCAGTCAATCTTTGATTTAAAAATAAAATTGATACCACTTTTAAATGTAATTTTCATCTTTTCTGTAGATAGCCAAACAAGCAAGTACAGGCTTGACAAAAACAACCATAGTAACAAACAAAGCCTCTTTTGTTGGTTTAAAATGACTTTCTTTTTTTTTTTTTTTTTTTTTTTTTCTTTGAGTTCATTTGACTCTTGATAGCTAATAGCACTTGAGAGTTAATGAGTATTTGGATTCACAGAAATTAGGACTTCACGGTACAGCAACAAAGCATAAAGAATTAAAGATAAATCTCTAGTAAGGTTTCCTTTTGCATATTAAGGCAGAAAGAATTCTGAGGGCAGATTTCCCAGCTAATGACTAGGTATCAAGACTCTCTCTAGAAGTTAAAATGATGTTAATTTTTTTTAAGAATCAACTTATTCTTTCCTTTATTTGTATTTTAAAGCATTTATTTTTTTTATTTTTTGATGTTCTATTTATTTTTAATTTATTACTTTTAATAAGAAATAATGAGAGAGTTTCAAAACATGTTAGTAGTGCAGTCACAATAATTAATACAATGCATATTGTTGTCTTTGAAGTAGTTATTCTGAGTACAGGATGCAGAAATGATAATTTTCCTAATCGTTATTGGTATAAATATTTCTCATTGAAATAAAAAAAAGTGGTTGTATACATAGTACAATATTACATAATAGTGCTGGGTTATTGGAAGAACTGGCAATGTCAGAAATTGTTGATTTGAGCCTTTTACAGCTCAGCATACTAATCTGGCTTTACTATTTATGCCTCATGGTTAAACTTATCTGCTGGGTGTTTAAGGCCAAGTTAAAGCAAGACCTATTTAACAAAACAAGTAACGTTTGTATCTCACAAGGTCAGTCAAATCCTCTCAGGATTTACCTTGAAACTCTGGACAGCACTTTGTAGAACTTTGGTCAGTGTCAACTGTCTGGATGAGTCACAGCCATTGCTTGACCGGTTTGCTCTCTGAAAAAGCCTGAGAGAATGTTTTCTCTGTAGGTGACTCTCCTTAGGCACACTATACATCATTGATCCCTTTCTTCTCTGGCCCCATATACTTGATCAGAAAATGTGGGACACTACTGAGTTATAGGATGTTACCCCACAGGTTCTCTTAAGTCCTGAGTTCTCACTGACCACAGTTGGAGAGTTAGGGCCAAAATATTGGCTATCCATGTAGCTCTTCTTTTTCTCTAATTTTTTGGTTGTCAAACTTACATTCTTAGTCCTCCAGAAGAAGAGCTTAGGGATACTATTACTCTATAGCAGAGGTACTTGAGTTTAACATCTTTCTGAATACCAAACATCTTAGACTTAAGATGGAATTGGTATTTCCTGTCAATCATTGATACTCTAATAAATCACTATAGAATAAGTTATAGAACTGATAAAGACAGTTACATATTTTTACACAGAAACAAAAATCTAAGCGTATACAGAATTGTAGCCAGTTAATCCAATGGCATTTTTCCTTGTCTCTTATTCTCTTTTATCACCTTTTTTGTTTTTTTCTAAAACAACCATTTACTTGAGAGAGAGTATAGCAATAACTGAAGTTGCATTAGAAGCAGCACACATCCAAAGACCAGAATACCAGGCAGTCAAAGTATATTTTTAGTATTGCACATTGCTGTCCTCAGTGTCAAAAACCAGCTGGAGATTCTTAGGACCATTGTCTAAATCGTTCTATGTTTATAAGTGCATGGTTTTGCTCCTGTCATGTTTCCTATCTTTTCTACTTGAAGTCTTTTCATTGTTTAACCCTTAAGTTCTTGATTTCCATTTAGCTGTGTTTTGCCTTTCATTTTTATTTCTTCTTTTGAATTCTTACACTAGGGAAACTATATGATATGTACACATGTAGGTCTGGTTTATTTCACTTATGAGTACATGTTCAAGATTCATCCACTTATATATGAAGTCTTCTACTTTGACATCCATTATAGCTTAGTAATATTCCATTGTATAAAAATACCACATCATCTGCCATTCTTCAGATGATGGGCATTTTGGTTATTTCTAAGAATTGACTGTCACAAATTGTGCTGCTATGAACATAGGTGCACAGGTATCACTACAGTATGATGTTTTCAGTTTTGGGAAAATCCCCATTAGAGAGATAGCTAGATTAAATGGGATTACCAGTTCTAGTTTTTTCAGGAGTCTCCACACTGATTTACATAATGGTTGTACCAGTCTGCATTCTCACCAGCTGTGGAGAACTGTTCCTTTTTTCCCACAGCCTCTCCTACATTTGTTGTTGGATGATTTCTTTATGATAGCCATTCTTTCTGGGGTGAGGTGGTATATGAGTGTTTTAATTTGCATATCACAGACGGCTTGCAATGGGGAGCTTTTCTTCATGTATTTATAAGCTTCTAGTATTTCTTCCTATGAGAAGTGCATGTTCATCTTGATGCTCATTTCTGGATTGGGTCTTTATATTTTGGGACAATAATGTTTTATAGTTCTTCATAAATTCTGGATAGAAGACCTTTGTTTGAGTACTTATTAGTGTAAACTTTATGCGGATGCATTGAAAGTTCCTTCAGAGGGCCTACAAATATCTGCCCTGCAGGCCACACAGAGACTGCCAGGTTCATTCATCTTTGTTCTTGGAAAGTAGAGGAAGAGTTCCAGGTATGACAAGAAGTCTGCAAACTCCACACTGCATTCTTTTTAAAGATGACATCTATAGAAGACTGAAGGCTTTCATAAGATGCTTCGAGTTCTGTCAGTTCTTTTAGAGAGTAACATCAAATTCTGCTACAACTTTATTAGGTTTTAATCTTTATGGGTGGGAATAATTATGATAATTACAAACAAGAAAAAAATCTCCAAGTTTTAAATTTAGTTGAAACTACATTAGTCTTTAAAATCTGTGTACATTGCTAAATAATGGAGGTTGCTGCTCTCCACATTCATGCTTGCACACATTCAATTTTCCAACAACATTAGTTTCACTACAAATCCTGGACACTGCCCTCAGTACCAGGAGGCCAAATATGGGGAACCCCTTGACTTTGATCTTACAATGATTCTAATAGAAGAGGCAGAGAGTGCCATGTGTTGAGGCAGAGCTCAGTGGCCTAGCTGCCTGCCTGGCAAGCCTAAGGTCGTGCGTTTGAGGACCCATACAAGGGAAGAGGAGAGGAGAGAAGGGCAGGAGAGGGGAGAAGAGCGGAGACCAGGAGAGGAAAATTGTGTCATGTGTTCAGCTATCTGTGTTGGAGGTGGGCAGATAAATGTTGATATCATAGTTATGAAATACATGGATGTTGGGGAGATAGCTCCATGACACAAGTACCTGCCTTGCAAGTTCAAGGTCATGAGTTTGAACCCCAGTCCCACAAAAACAAAAGCAAAAACAAAAAAAAAAAAAAAAAAAAAAAAAAAAAAAAAAAAAAAAAAAAAAAAAAAAAAAAAAAAAAAAAAAAAAAAAAAAAAAAGCCTTTTATGCCAATGGAAAGGCTCAAGTACCAGATTCTAGAGATTAGTAAATAATCCCAAGGGGTTGTTTGCTTATTTTTGTTCATGTTTCTGTACTGCTAATTCTTCTGTTCTTTATCTTTGCAAAGTCTTTGTACCCTCACTCACTGGGAAGGAACCCAGTCTCAAGTTACATACCTGCCTTCTCACCTGAAGACCCCGCCACCAACTGTCACTGGCTATTTTTGCTTTGAATAAAGATTAAGAATAGGAATTCAGCCATCAGTGGGTTAAGTCACCAGGCCTTAGCTAATAGATCATGTCACTGGACCTTCCATGGTCCGTGGTCAACACAGTGATCATGTGGAGAACAAGCAGCGCTGGGACACAGAATGCTACAGAGTACGGGGATTCTCTACCTGTCCCTGTTGAGAGGGAAGATGCTTCTGGAGACGCAGCAACTGCTGAGCTGCAGCCTGACTGGTGGGGTTTTCATTCAGTGTTTTTATTCCCTAGTGACACCTACAGGGATGGACTAAAGCCAAGATTAGACTTGAATTTTGAGCCCTTCTGTCTTCAGCAACAATATTAGTCACTTTTCTTGTTGTTGGAAAAGGGGTTGTGCGGAAAGGGCCCATGATTTAAAGATTAATTTGGCTCATAGATTCTTTCGGTTCATGAGCTGATATGCATGTCATGCCGGAAAGGCACGGTGGAACAAAAATGCTTAGCGCTAGGAGGTGGGAAGCAACTCAGCAAACAGCTCCAGAGAGGAGTAGAGCAGGCCAAGCTCTGCTCCTCGAGGCCACTCTGCCATGACCCATCAGATACACCCCAGAGAGTGCTCTGCGCTTCCCATCCCATAGGCAGGTCCTAAGTGGGTCAAGTTGACAGTAGGCTTAACCATCGTGCAGGTCTAGATATGTTTACTATGTATGCAGCGTCTAGCACAGCATTTCCTGTCCAACTACAAAAAAAAAAAGCAAGGGGTTATTCCAATTTGTTCTCATTAACAATGCAACCCAGGCCCAGTGAGATGGCTCAGCAGTCTAAAGCTTCTACTTAGGCAAGCTTAGGCAACTGCAGGGACCACAGTTTGATCCCAAGTACTATATGCTGTGCCAGCCCCACCCCCAGGGCAGGCTGAGCCTGCCATAATTAAAAAACAAAAAAGTAATTCAGCATACAGGTCAATAAAATAAAGTCTCCCCATGTTTCTTATAAGAATGCCTCAAAAGTGGACCCTAATTTATCTCTTGCCTATTTAAAACTGATTTTTTTTTTTTTTTTTGTGGGAGGACTGGAGTTCAAACTGATGACCTTGCACTTGCCAAGCAGGCAGTTGTGCCATGGAGCTATCTCCCCAGCCCCTATTTAAAACTGGTTATTAAAAGTACATACTCCTTCAAGCAGGCTCAGGGGCCCTAAGTTCAATCCGTATGCTACCCCCCACCCTCCACCCCAGGTGCACTGAGATGGCAATTGAGACTGGGTGTGGTGACACCTAGCTGTAATCCTATCTTTTGGGAGGCTGTAAACAGGGGGATTACAACTAGTCTGATCTAGTAATGAGACCCTGAACACTGTAGGAACCTGGCCTTCAAAAATAAGAACATAGGGGCCGGCAAAGACAGTTCAGCAGTCAAAAGTGCCTGCTGAGGCAAGTTTAGGCAACCGCAGGGACCGCGGTTCGATCCCCGGCACCACATGCTGCACTGGCCCCACCCCTAGGTCGGCTGAGTCAGCCATAATATATATAAATAAAGTTAAAAAAAATAAGAACTTTAGGTGATGGTCACCTAAAGTAATGTTTTTATCTTGAAGAAATGATTGAAATTCTCCTTATATAAGTCTTCAAAGAAACTGTGCAGCAAGCTGTCAGTCCAAGATCTTGAAGGCAAGTGTCCCAGAGGTTGCCAGGTGCTGAAAGTAGAATAAACTTCTGCAGGCAGGGTAAGGATGGCAGGGTGCGCATGTGCTATGTGAAGCCCCATGAATGGTCTTCTAGGGTCTTCTGGACACTACAGGAGCCCCCTTCCCCCATAGGACAAGTCACAGATATTGGAGTAGATAGAAACAGCGTCTGGGATGTGAGGTGGTGGGCGGCACATGTTCTCTTACTTCAAATCACATCGGTTTCATGTCCTCTGTGTCCTTTAGCCGTGTGGCACCCAGCCTTGATGTGCCAAAGAATTCCTTCCAGAATGCGATGTAGGGGCCACAGAGATGGCTCCATGGACAAGGGCCTGCCTAGCAAGTGCAAGGTCCTGAGTTCGAACCCCACTTCCACCAAAAAGAAAAAAAAAAAAAAGAAGAAGAATGCAAAGTGAATCTCTGCTGCACCCAACAGACAGGGGTCAACGGCAAAGCTCAGACAGAGGAGTAGTTTACCGCTTTGTTAGGGAAACCCTGACCTTATCCTGCCTCACTTTGATGGAGATTATGTTACCTTTGCTGTTAGGGATCACGCAACTCCCTGGCTCTTTGTCTTGTAGCAAAATGTAATAAAGATGATTTCCCTCTACACTCACCCATGCCTACCCCTACTTTAAAGGAAATAACTTTTGTTTGTTTTTCTGCTGTGTGTGTGTGTGTGTGTGTGTGTGTGTGTGTGTGTGTGAGTGTAGGGTCTCACTGTGCAGCCCAGACTCATATTGATCCTGATTTCTGCCTCCCTAGGGCTGGAATTGCAGGCATGCACCACCATGCCCAGACTCTATCGCTGACTCAGTGCACCCGAGAGCAGGGCAGCATGGCATGCCGTGCCTCTCCCACTTTTTAATTAGTGTCTAAAAGCTGCACATGTCTATATAAATACACCTCATGGTGCAAGCAATTTCTATTTTCTTTTTGGCTTTTGTATTTTACCTTTCCCTTCATTTAACTTATAAGCATCAGCAAATCTCAAGTTTTGTTTCTCTTCTTATGTGTTATTAGTCTTATTTTTGTAGACTGTGATAAGTTGTCCTTATCGTGTTCCCAAATTTTGGGAAAAGTTGTTTGTAATGTCATTATTAAATTGCAGTTTCAAGTGTGGAGGTAAAGGCTAGAAATTTGTGGGGTGACATAAGGACATAAAGAGTGGAAAGAAATGTAACAGATAAGCAGAGATTAATATTGTTGCAGCGACAGAAAGCCTTCTGTTTCCTGAGCTCAGCCTTTTGGATATAGTTCCTGCTGCACGAGAATAATGCCATGTGGCTTTAAAAGTGCTGCGTAAGCTTTCTTGTCTCATGGGGTACTGTAATATTATTTCAGATAAAAGCTTCTGTCCACATTTATTTGTGTCTTTCAGTGGGGTTTGCCAGTTTAGAAGACTTTTTGTCTAATTGATATGGAGAATATGTTCTCCCCACATCACTCTTCAGAATCTTTATGCACATCTAGGGTCATACAAAGCTTTAATGTTGGAAAAAAGAGTAAAGGGCGTCTAGGGAAATAGGTCAGGTAATAAAGCTCTTAAAAAAGCTTTGTGGCCCTAAAGATAAGTTTTTTTAGGACACTATTTCTTTTCCAATTGATGTAAATACCTGAATGATGGATGTATCACTTCAGATATAAAGGTGTTCATGAGTTTCACTTTCAAGAATTTCTAGGAAAATGTGATACAATCTGTATTTGATTACTATTTGTATAAACATTCCTTTAATGTCTTTGCATTTTAACAAGGTGAGAATAGTTTTTCCGAATGCTCACAGAAATGTTTCTGAGCACTGAGTTTTTGATTTAGCAAGCCTATGAATTATGATAGAGTCTTAGTTACTTTTCTTGTTGCTGAGATAAAAAATCCAAAACCCAAAATTAAAGGGAGCAAGGTTTGTTGAAGTCTGCAGCTCAAGGCTTGTAGGGGTTGCAGTTCATATTCTGCTGGCTCCAAGGCAGGTGTGGCATATGGCAGGGAGGCAGCAGTTCATGGTGCCAGAAGACAGCAAAAAAGACCTGAAAGAGTGGCACAAGCCGCTTTTTGTCCCTTGTATTGTATGGTAATACCTACTAGGATTAGGGTGGTGCCGTCCAATTAGTGGGCTGAGCCACTAAGCACACACCCTTACCTCTGTACTGTACTAAACAGATGCAGACACCTCCTCCACAACAAAAACAAACAAAAAGAAAAACAAAAAACAAAACAAAACAACAACAAAAAAAAACCTGTGACCTCATGTAGTTTTGAGGAAACATGTAGATACAAACCATAACTGAAATTTATACTGGGAATTGCAGATAATTTTCAGAAAGTCAGTTACTCAAAGGTGCCTTATCTTTATTTTAAAAATGAAATGTATAATAATGAGATCTGAAGTATATCCTGGCTAGAGAGAAGCTTTCATTGTATATATGAAAGCACTAACCCAGATGTGAAATTAAAAGGAAGAGGACAGCAGATGACACAGTACTTTCACGGACTGCTTTATGCCTGTGGCTTCTTCTTCTTCTTTTTTTTTTGTATTTTAGGGCAGGGTCTACAGGGCATTTAGGGTCTCACTATAAGATCAGACTCACATGATCCACCTGTTTACAGCCTCCCAAGAGCTGGAATTACAGGCATGCCTCACCATGCTGAGTCTCAATTGCCATCTCAGCATACCCCGGGGGCGGGGCCAGCAAGGTAGGCCCAGCCCCTGCACCTCCTTGCAGTAGCTTTAATCTGCTGAGCTGTTTGGCCTTATTTACTACTTATATGCTTCTTGGGCTTTAGTAAACATCTATCATTTACCTCCCTTTAGACTTTTGTTTCATAATAATCATATCACAGATTACAATGAAAGACTCATAAAGAGCTTTCAATTAATTCATTTACTCATTCTCTTGTATTTCTGTTTCTATTGGGTAAGAGTTACAACAATGTTGAAATATTGACTTTATATTTTGAGTACAACGATAAATTTACTTTTCAGTAGATCATTGAATGTTGTAAAAAAAAATCATTTACGTATTTGCTGGGCATATCAAATATCTAATAAGGGCCAGCAAGTCAACTCAGGGGGCTAAGTGCCTGCTTTGAGAAGCATGGGGGCTCAGGTTCAGTCTCCAAGACCACATGCCCTGCTGGCTGCAGACCAGGACACTGTGAGCCGGCCACTGAAACCAGGCATGGTGGCACACACCTGTATTCCCAGTACTGGGGAGACTGAAAACAGGAGGATCATTATGAGTCTGAGCTGCATAGTGAGATCTGGCACATCTCACTATAAATACATAAATATATAAGTACATAAATATATAAATAAAGTATATAATAACCTCTGTAAAGCAGCTTTATTTCACCTGTGTTCACAGTTACTGGTGAAAGAGAATAGGTAAAGAGGAGTGCTGTCAACTGATTTGGTGCGGTGTTGTCCATTATTAAAAAAAAATAATGATGTGATTCCTACCATGAGATGATGAATCAAAGGTACATATGGCTTCTTTATATAAGGCACTATAGTAACTAACTCTTAACAAACTCCTAAGGTAATTTGCAAGTTTAGCTGAAAAGTGATAGCAGAGCCTATGTCATAGAGATAAATTTTGTGAACAAAGTTACAGTTGGAGACAATCTGGACATTTTCCTATAAACTGAGAAGTGTAATTTAATGACCAATATGTTCATGAAGAGGTGGGAGGAAAGTTTTATAAGGTAGGTTGTCACAATCTTGTAGGGGGTTTTATATGTCAGGGCAAGACTCTGTACATAATGTTGTTTCTACAGGGGAGATTCTCTGAACGGTCTTTGTTAGAGCTGCAGTTTAGAACCTGCTGGGATTATGTAGGAAAACTTAGGCTGGAGAAGGACTTGAAAGGAGAGAGATCATTCAGGCCGTTGCTGTAGGGCAGAAGATAATGAGTGTCTGAACTGGGAGACAGCATGGTAATGGAAGGAAAGTGAACCATGTGAGGGATACGTAGAGCCCAAATCCAAGGTACTAATTGGATGCAGGAGGTAAGGTGGAGGCAAAATCAAAGATGTCTAGGTGATAGGCTGGTACTAGTCACAGAATTAGGACATCAAGAGAATGCTTTGACTTTTCTGAAATAAAGGGTACATTTGGTCCAGGAAGTACTGAGTGGTGTGAATGTAAAGCAAAGTTGGAACATAGGAATTTCAGCATAGAGAAAAAGTTATTTCTAGCGATGAAAGTTGGCCATTTTCCATGTAGAGGTGCCAAAGCCATTGGAATGGAAGAGATCACTGAAGTAAAATGGGCAAGGAGAGATATTGGGGTAAATATGTAAGAAATAAAAGCAGTAGAAGGCAAACCAGACTGATACAACTGGCTAATTGAAGTCCCCAGCACTTCTGTGCTTTGCCTTTCTGGCAGCCTGTGCTGAGGCTGAGCCGTGGGAAGTGAGTGCACCTGTAGGAGGAGGATGGCAGAGCATGGGCTCCAGGGCTAATGGAGGGAGAGGGGCTTTGCTTCTCCCTGCTAAATTACTGACTCAGTGATGTCTGTCAAACGTCCTACTCAGAAAATGATTAAATAACAGAGGATTAGGTTTGTGAGTACATGTAATAGAAGTGAGGGAAATCTGGCACAAGTTTAGTGGCTTTATTCCATCTTAGTATTACAAATTCTTCCTGTCCTCTTCCTCGTCCTCCTTCTTCTTCCTCTTCTTCTCTTGTATGCTGAGGACTGAACCCATACCCTGTCTCTCTGAAGGAATTGCAGTGCAAACTGAATTTATGGCCTGCAGAACTTCATTAACATGAACTTTAACTACTCTTAATTCCAGGGTCTTCTTACCTTGTTACTGTTCAGTGTTCATCCTCTATTCGACTTCATTTGAATTTCTCATCATCATGCTCTGCACTCCCCTCTTTTTTTACCTTTCTAACCCCTAGTCATCTTGCACTTTGCTGCACTGAGTATTAAGTAGTATAATATAGTGATGTTGGAGGTGGATTGGGGGTCCCAGAAAGCCCGGTGTGTCTATGCATGGCTCACATACAAGATGTGTGACCTCAGTTTGCTCCTGTTCTTTCATTTTTCAAGTACTAATATAGACCATAATAACTCATAAAGTCATATTAAATTAATTAATCTACACCAGTACTGAGGAGGACTCTACAGCATGCAATAAGCAATACAGCGCGTCTTCTAGTGATCCTTCCTGCTTCAATGCAGTCTCCATTCTGAGGTGTCACTTCCACTGATCAAACCTGCCTTGATCCCAGTAGGTGAGCTAGGATGTCATCACCTTTGCCTGTTTCCTCAACCTTTTCCTCTTTGAACTCTGCTTAAGAACAGACTCTTAATCTTTCATTTTTTATATACTAAAGAATGAGAATTAAACATGATCTGTTGAAGGCAATTGACAGTTCTGAGTGTTATAATGAATGGGATTTGGGAGAAGTATGCCACCACATGGGAATTGACACCAATACAGTAATGGCTTGGAGTAGCAAGTGGGCATTAACAAAGTCTGTAAGATGGAAGAGTTTGTAGCCCAAGACTCCTGATTTTGGAATCGTGTGATTTATTTATTCTCCAATTGGAATCATGGATGAAGTTGTGAGAAAGATTGACATACTTAGCATAGAGTTCCACGAAATGGAAAGGCTATATTTTAATTCTTTTCCACCCAGTGCTACAATATCTTGATTTGCATTATTCTTTGGCAGCTATTTCTTTTTTTTTTTTTTTTTAATTTTTTTATTTATTTATTATTTTTATTCTTGTTTCAGAACCTTTGTTTGTTTATTCACTCATTTTTATGCCCGGCTCAGCCCGCCCCGAGGGCAGGGCCGGCGCAGCATGTGGTGCCGGGGATCAAACCGCAGTCCCTGAAGCCGCCCAAGCTTCTCCAAGCAGGCGCTTTTAGACCACTGAGCCATCCCGCCGGGCCCGATTTGGCAGCTATTTCTGATGGCAATATGACTACAAAGACCACATAAACTGGTACTGCCTGTGGAGATGGAAGGTGCTTTGAGAGGTGTGGGAACTTGTACTCCTGGACCCAGCTCGGAAATTAACATGTGAGATTGCTAAGGCTTATAGTTGTGTTTTTGAAGCACAACTTATTGTAAGTTTTGAAGCACATGTTATAGTAAGAAAAGGATCAACACATAAGTGTTATGGCTTATACCTAGATGTAAGGTACAGATAGAGCTGTGTTTGGCCTTGGTTGCTTTTGCCACCTTTTGCCCTACCACCCTGCCTGGGGAGCAGATCAGGGAATGAAACATCTGTGAGCTAAATAAACCTTAACCCCATTAACTCTAAGTGTTAGGTATTTTGTCTCAGCAAGCAGAGAAAAGTGACTCAGACAGCATCCTTAGTTTGTCAATTTAGCTTCCACGAAGTGCTCTCAATCTGGAAGCAATAAGATCTGAGTGTTGGGAGTCTCTAAGATTTATGAAACTCTTAAAAAAAGAAAAGGGGAAAAAAAGTAATGTTTATTGAAAGTGTTAATGTTTAATTGTTTGATCAGTCTTATATACCTATATCTATTAATCTAAACTGATCTGATGATGAAAATATGTAATATAACCATTGTTAAATTTAAACAATAAAACTATTAAATCATGAAAAAAATAAGATTTATGATATTTGGATTCCTTCTTAAATAACACTTTTACTCTTCCCAGCCGCTCTGTCTCACTCTGTCCTTCCTCCCTTGCTCTCGTGATGCTGTGGATTAGCAACCCCTAGTACACAATAGCCAACCACTATGCTGGAAGTTTCTCACAACCATTACTCTCTATTCTCAATGTATCTTATGAACTCTGTCTATATGTCCTTAGCTATTCCTATAGAATATGTAACTTGCTAGCTAAGTTTTCCATGTCTCTTTTCCTATCTTCAATACCAGGTTGCATATTCTGAAGTAAAGCAGCATACATATGTTGAATTACTAAAGGTAGCCTAGCTAAATGTCCGTGTTTGCTCAGAGATATTCATTTTGTACCTGCTGTTCCAAAGCATCAGTTCCCTGCTTTACTCTCAGTCGTATCCTGGTTTGGGAGATAATTTATTTTATTTTATTTTTTATTTATTTATTTTTTTGCGGGACCAGGGTTCAAACTCACGGCCTTGCACTTGCCAGGCAGGCACTTGTGCCTCGGAGCTATCTCCCCAGCCCCTGGGAGATAATTTATATAGCTGCCTTAGTTACTGTTGATTGTCTGCTACTTACAAAACTATGTCAATTGGGATAAATTATCAAACATTCCATCCTATAACATTTGTGGGTTGGGTAGACTATTACTATAGTTCTTACTTAATGTAAAGTTCTTTAATATTTAAAGAAAAAATACCTTTTGAATCTATTAATAAGATTTCTACCCTGAAGACAAATGAATTTTTAAGTTTAAAATGGATGTAAATGGAAGTTTTATATAAATTTATACTATTGACATTGCTGAAATGTACTAATTTCCAGTTTTACTTGAGGAAAATACTTGAGATATTATGACCACACTCAGTAGAAAAACTAAAAGCACTTTTATTAATTTCTTTAAAAGTGGATTATATTAAATAAAAAGCTTTGAAATTATTATGTGAGGTTATAAGAATATTTTTTGGCTTTGAATTCTACGTATGCTCCTATTCTTTATCTGTACATTGAATTTCACAGCTGACAAAAAATACAGTACCAGTTTCTAAGCAAATTAAAGATTTTAATTTTAAATATAATATATTTGTAAGGGCCCATCAGCTAATTCTGTATGAATTTTGAAAATAATGAGAATTTAATTCAATCCGAGTTTAGCCACAGATTTTGGTATCTTCAAAGAGAAAAACTATGTAAGGATATGAATTACCTCATAAAGGATTAGTGTAATTGGTGAAAGACATCAAGGAAAAATTGTGTAGCATTTGTGTCTACTTCTGCTGGTCAGTTGCTTTCCAAGCCGTTAGTTTCATAACCTAACATCGTAGCATAAGGCAGGGCTTATACTCTGCATGACAGATTGTGTGTTTAGTATGCACTAGGCTCTGGGTTCAATCTCCATTTAAACAATGCATCTAACCATAGAGTAGTTGATTAACTCTCATATGAGAAGAAAATCTTTCTAAACTATCTGGCTATTCGAACTGTGTGTGTGTGTGTGTGTGTGTGTGTGTGTGTGTGTGTGTGTGTGTGTGAAAATTTGCTTATGCTAAAATATTCTAGAACTCAGTTTGAGTTTTCTCTTCATTTTGCAATTCTAAAGAAATGGAAGTAATGGGGCCTGGCGGAATGGCTCAGTGGTCTAAAGCGCTTGCTTGGGAAAGCTTAGGCTGCTTCAGGGACCATGGTTTGATCCCCGGCACCACATGCTGTGCCAGCCCTGCCCTCGGGTTGGGCTGAGTCGGCCATAAAAATGAGTGAATAAACAAAGGTTCTGTAACAATAAATAAATAAATAAATAAAATAAAATTTAAAAAAAAAAGAAATGGAAGTAATACTCAAATCATTATTGAAGTCTGTCTGCACCCCTGCTTTGTGCGATGCCATATCAATTTAATACCACATTTCCAAAGATCTGATACATAGCTTAGTTCCATGGAGTTCCTCATTTTTTAGTTAAACAGAAAAGCAAGGGTGATGGAAATATATTCATCTATGCATTATTGGCAGTTTATAAGAATTACTGTAAATACAGATGGTGATACCTGGCATGTAAATGTGCCACAGAGCATATAGTACTTTTTAAAGTATAGATACATACTATATGCAATAATTACACACACACACACACATACACACACACACACACTATATAGGTATAATATGTACATGTGCACCTTTTTATTTTTTTAAAGAATTATTTTATTTTATTTTTTTCTTGTTTCAGAACTTTGTTTGTTTATTTATTTTTATGGCCGGCTCAGTCTGCCCTCAGGGCAGGACTGGCACAGCATGTGGTGCTGGGGATCA
>PVJA010044157.1:0-16273 GCA_004027025.1 Myocastor coypus | reverse complement strand
TTGTATATGTATCTGCTTCCTCTTAGTCCAAAGAGAAGTATATTCTTTCCTGTTTTTTTTTCTTTCTTTCTTTCTTTTTTCTATGCAACATTAATAGGGAGGTGGGTCATGCCCACACACTGCACTCTATAGAATGATTGTGAGGACAATATGCAATATGTCAACTTTCAAAGAAAAAAAAGGGGAAAAGAAAAAAAAAAGTAATGTAGATTTAGAAAGGTTAATGTTTAATTGTTTGATCAATCTTATATACCTATATGTATTAATCTAAACTGATCCGATGATGAAAATATGTAATATAACCATTGTTAAATTTAAACAGTAAAAGAATTGAAAAGTTAAAAAAAAAAAAAGAAAGAAAGAAACATAGCTACTTACTACTAGGCATAGCCTCGGCAATACCGTCTTCGCCGTACACAAGAACCTGGGCTATTATGGCCCATTCAACTGCAGCAGTGTGAGCCATAGGTTGCACTTTATTGTTTTTTGCATAGCTTAAGTGATAGTTCTTTTAGCACCATTTGTTGAGTAATATATAGAGAAAACTTTGTATATAGAAAATTGTTTCTATTAGGTATTTTTGGTTTTTCTTAACTATATGTTCTTTTTTTTTTTTATAAATACTAGATATTTTGGGCAATATGTTGTACAGAGTTGGGATTCTGCTAGTTTTTTTTTTTTTTTTTTTTACTTCTGACTTACTACAAGGTGTTATCATTTGCTGATCCCTCAGAAATTGAGCACCTTGATTATATACTTCATAAGTTATGAACAGTGGAAAATCTTCAGTATTCTGAAACACTGTATGACTTGTGCCTCAGGCTCTAACCTCCCGATCTTTGTGGATCTTGTTAGTTTGGTCTTAGGTTCTTTTCTAGGACAACAATATAACAGGTCTTACGGTGCATCATGACCCTCTTATTATCTCAACTACATGTCAGCAGCGTTAGACTTAAAAATATTACAAATATTTTATACATGTTTACAGTACCTAATGATTAATACATCTTGATTATTTTTCCTTCTCTTCCTCCTCTTGGTTTCTCTCTTAAGGAAATGTTTTTAATTTTACAAGACTGGAACAGCAGTCACCATGGACATTGGTTAACCTCCAATATCTTTGCTCAGTTTGCAACTGTATAGCAACAAGCTGTTAAGCATCTAGCAATTTGCCCTGAGCATACGCAGTTCACCCTCAGCTATGATCTTGAGGCGGTTCATCTGTCATTCATTTCTGGAGCACCTCTCTATACCACTATCCCTGCCCATCATATTCCAGCTGCTTCAGCTACTGAGAACTCTGAGTTCTGCCTCCTTAGTTCAGTGGGAGAACAGTATACTGTTTAACTGTTGTCAATAAAAATAAAATTGTCATCATATAGATAACTAGGGAACTGGGGCAAGGCTTACATTGTGAATTCCTCTCCTCTCTGGGTTATGGGCTTATGCTATATGTTGTCCCTCATGTAAAAAACAGTTGCCTAAGATGTAATTTCCCAATTAAGTAGAGAAATAAAGTGTTCTTTGTATTTAGAAACATCTCTATGGCTGCAGTGATAAGTAAATTGATGGTGTAGAAGACTAGATTAGATAATATGTACTTCTGGCAGGGGCAGTAACCCTGGAAAAATATTTATTTAATGAATATATATTTAGCTCATTTCTCATGCTATCATTAACTTAATACCAATCCTGTGGTATAAGTGCCATTGTCTCTAGTTTATAGTTGGAAAAGCTGAAGGGCCAAGAGGTTAAGCCATGTAACTGAGAAATAGTGCTGAGATTGAACCTAGAATTTGCTTGGCTGTAGAGTCTAAAATCCTTAAAACCATGTAATTGTATCATGTTACTGGTAGCCTAGGGTAGTGGAATGAATAAACTTTCTTGTGTCTGAAGAGGGCACACTTTTCTTCCTGGACACTGACCAACAGACATGCTATGTTAGTTAACCTTGATTATTAACATAAATGGATTAAAAGATTCTCAATCAAGCGATTGGACTTTGAGGACAGCAGTGGGATGGTATGCTAGTGATTTCAGTCTAATGGGCCAGGTTGGAGGCAGCTGATCACAAGAGAATGACCCCAAGGACTGCCCTTCCGTTCTGGTGCTCTTCCTATGTTCTCTGAACCCCCAGTGCCACAATCTGGGCAGCTTTCTTCCACCCACTTTGCTACTATGTGACTTCTGCCTTAGAATCATTAGCCATGGATTGAGACCCCTGAAACAATGGAGAAAAGTAAACTTCTTTAGGCTGGAGGTGTCAGGTATTTTGTTCCAGACTCATAAAGCCAACTAATGCACACACACTGTGCTCCACTGTCAGTAGGGCGCCAATCCAGCCATCCTGAGAAACAAGAAAAGTTACTCAAGGTGGATAAGATTCTCTATCTTTCATCTGGGTGAAGACTCTAAAAATAGATATAAGAGCATGATGAAGTCATCATTCCACAGGATATCCTGCTAAGTAACTCCTGAAGGTTTAAGCAGATACTAAGGAAAGTGACAGTTGCAAAGCCAGGAAAGAATAACTGTACATTATAAGATGAGAGTCTATTTTGATATGGGTTATATTTTTCTAGATGATACTAGCCATGGTCCTGATGGCAGTGATCAGGAAGCGTCTGATGATAACTTGGCTTAGGACCTATGGAAAATAATTTGCCTCTGAATTTACTTTTCCAGTCTCAACATGATGCTAGAGTTATAACAATCAAGAACATATAGCATTGAATTCATTCTCTATTTTAAAAATGTCCATGAAATTTTCTGCTGAACTGTATTTTGCTACCATTTCTGAAGGAAGGAAAGAGCTGAAATGACCTAAACTGAGGATATGAAAAAATAATTTAAAACTGCCATTCTTAGTTAATGAATGAAACAATGTATCTCTTTTTATGAAATAATCTGACTTCAGAGGTCAAGAAAAATGGTTACTGAGGCTAAAATAAAAATAGATAGTTGTGAGCTCAGTGCACGTGGGTCTAGGTCAATATGTCATGTGTATCAAATTAAGGATGTCTTCCAAATTTTGGTAATAAATAACCACTCAGATTAAATCATGCTATAAATATCATGTTTTAAAAAATCCTGTTTATATTTATCTGTGGAAACTTCTGTCCTGCTGATAACCCAAAGGGACAATTTAAACCATCTGTTTCTTTTGCTGTTAAAAGGAACGATGTAAATGTTTATGCCACTGAGTTGGTTTATAGCAAGGTTACTATATTTTCTGGTATGTTAGCATGGTATACCTGAGATAGTTGTGGTTGAGACCTATTTTCAAGAAGAGTTCTACAGGTACCTGTTTTTTGATGATGGATTTACCCAGAGGGGCTCTAAGAAGATAGCAGCATAGGCTAACATAAAGAGATTAGGACTCACAAACTCTACAAATTCCTAACTCTTCTCCAGGCATACATGCAGTAAGAGAGTTTTAGGAGAGAGGCTGTGACAGAAATAGCAAAAGGATTGGTGGGAGATTGATCTGGTTTCAAATTCTGTTCATTCAATTTTGGCCAAGTTAGATGAATTTTCTGATCTTCTGTCTTCATCCATTAAAGGAGCTCAAATGACTGGCTCCTGTATGGAAACATTCTAAATCTCTGAAAACATAAATATGACCTATGTAAGGAAAGGAGTCTTTGCAGATGATACTGAATTAAGCATTTTGAGAACCATGATTCTGCATTTTGTGAGTGGGTTCTGGTCCAATGTCAAGGGTCTCTACAAGGCAGATGTGCAGGGGGAAGAACAGAAAGCCATTGGAAGAAGATGGTAGACTGGAGTTATTCAACCACAGGCAAGAAATATCTAGAGCCACCAGAAACTGGAAGAAGCTGGTAAGCATCCTCTTTCAGAACTTTTAGAAGGAACTGTTTCTTCAGCTACTTTGGCTTCTGATTTCTGATCTCCACAGCTCTGAGAGTAGATTTCTGCTACTTTAAGCCCCCTATTTCCAATAATGAGTTATGACAGTCCCAGAAACAAATGCAAAGACTTAATAGGATCCTCATAGGGAATGTAGATAGGTTAGCATATAGTCCAAGAGTTTTGGGGTCGCTCCTTTAAAAATGGCTCACTAATTAAGAGTATTTATAGTCCTTCTTGCCTCAAAGAAATGGATGAAGCAAGCCAAGACTGGTGCCAAAACTTTATTTGAAATGTAAGGGGTGAAGGAGTGAGGGAAGAGCTAGCTGTGTAAACTTGGGTCAAACAAATGAGAAAAGGATAAAAAGAATAAACATAAAAGTAGTCTTGGCAGACTCAAGCCAGCAAACTCCATTAGAGAGACAAATAAAGATGCAAGAGGCAGAGAACAGTTTTGTGTATTCTCAAAGATGAAGGTTCTTCATCAAAGCCCCAAACTAACTCACTGTCCTTCCTGATTTAAGAGTCTCACTGAGCACATGAATGCAGATGTTTATTTTAGGTCGCAAGACAGGCAAGCAAGGCATAATGACAGTCTGGCTGAGTAATTAACTTTTATCAGACTGTGCCCTTGGGAGGTTTCTTGTTTTGGGCATGAGGGTCCATCTCTGCACTAGTTGGCAAAAAAGTCTTGTCTTCAGGATATTCCAGCTCCTTGAGGTCAACAGCCTTCTACCTCTCAAGACAAACTGAGCAGATATTAACCCTCTGGGTGTTGCTAAGAACAAGGGTGGGCACAAAATCTGTGTCTAGTGACACACTGTATACTGTGAAAAATCATGCCGGAGGGCTCCTTGTGGCACCTGTGTGTTTATGTCATCCAAATCTTATGGGAGCCCTCAACAATTTCCACATACCAGGTCTTGGGGATCACCTTTGCCATGTTCTACCTCCTGTATCACAGATGGTCGTTTAATTATTCTTTGCTACTATGATAACAATATACAATATTTTGAACACATGGCCATAAGAAACCTATCCAACTAAGGGTCAACTGTCTTCTACTCCAGTACAAAGGTTTATAAGATTGGGTGTCCAGAATAACTCTAGAAATGTTCACAAAATGTTCAAGAGTCCAATGGTCTAAGGATAGTAGGAATTTAATTTCCTCTGCTAATATGAAATTCATTTGTAAGAACAGAGCTAACTTTACTTATTTTTTGTATTTTTAGGGAAGAGCGTACAGGGTGTTCAGGATCTCACTACTGGATCGGACTCATAGTGATCTGTCTGTTTATAGCCTCTCAAGAGCTGAAATTATAGGCTCACCACCAGGCCCAGTCTCAATTGCAGTCTCAGCATGCCCCCAGGGTATGGCTGGCATGACAGCCCTGGGGATGGACCCCTGGCCCCCGCATCTACTTGCAGGTGCTTCAATCCACTGAGCTATTTGGGTGGCCCCAGAGTTAACTTTACTTAAGTTAAAATTTCAAAAGCCCATTTCAGAGAAGCTGAGCCTATAAATCCTGAATATGAGTAGACGTGATCAATATCTAACCAGAGGAAAAATTGCTTAATGACTCCATTGAAGAGAAGGAAGCAAGTTGAAGCTAGCAAAGGCTTCAAATTCCAAACTCTAACCCATCTTCCATAGTTATTTTCAAGAAAGCTACATACATCACAAAACATGATTTCATCTCACCCTTCTTCAGATCATTTCATTGGTGAAAATTACAGAGGGATTAGGTAAGTAAAATAGAAAAGTGAAATGGTATGCAAATGTGAGAATGAAATGACAAAATGATACCGGTGTTCATTGTTTGCCTAGATTCCGGCATTGCCTCAAAATCTGGTTAGGTTACCAAGTGCAGAAATAACTGTCGAAGATCAGGCTGAAGTCTTGATGTCTCTTCTCCCTTTATAAAACTAAGCACACAGTTTACTGATTGAAAAGTCTTAATCCACAATTTCATGTATTCTAGAATGGGGATCCTTTTCTGGAGTGCAAAACTTCTGAGATGTGTTTTTTTTTTTTGTTTTTTTTTCATATTGAGAAATCTAGTTACAGCATATATTTTAAAGCAGTATATACGTTTTGAAGGATTTTATTTTTGATGATGTTTGTCCCAATTCAAACATGGGTACCACTCATTAGTCATCTGTGGCAGTGTTAGGTAATTCATTTACATACATGTTCAGTAGGGAACTGAGTAACTATCAAAATTACATTATATTAGTTATATATCATCTTTACAAATAACTTTTTTTTTTTTATGACCGGCTCAGCCTGCCCTGGGATTGGGGCTGGTGCTGGGGATCAAACCGTGGTCCCTGCAGTTGCTAAGCTTTCCTAAGCAGGAGCTTAGAAAGAACTTGGATCAGGTTTTCTTTTTTGTTGTTGTTGTTGTTGTTCTTGTTTTGCTATTTTGAGCCAGGGTTTCACTAGGGAGTTCAGGCTGGCCTTGAATTCTCTTTTTAGCCTAGGCTGGTGTCAGACTTGCAAATGGTCCTCCTACCTCAAGCTCCCAAATGCTGAAATTACAAGTGTATGCCATCAAGCCTGGCTTTTGATCTGAATTTTTGAAAACTATCTGATGATCAATTGTACATCACATTTTTGAAAAAAATTGCAAAGTGTTTAAAACTGGTGCAAATAAAATACAAACTCATGGCAGAGTAAAACTTGAATTAAATGCTGAGGAAGAGTAAGAAGATAGTTCTGAAGTTAAACTTCAAGAAAGTTAGCCTTGACTGAATTCTGCAGAAGAAGGTAGAAAAGTAAAAAGGATATTATTCACCCCTCCATCTCCCAGAGAGCAAATGTTAACGAGATATTGGGTGTCTATAAATGGATATTATATTGAGCATCTACTAACTGAATAGAAGAAAACAGTAAATGGCTAAGTGGAAGTTGCAGCCCATCTAAGAAGGCAAAAGGGACTGTGAGGTAGGAGGTACAGGACATTCCCTAATGTACTTGGGCTCGTGAACAAAGGACTGAACTTTACTTGTGTTAAAACGAGAAGCTGGAAAAAATTTTCAAATTAAAATGAATTCTTTTAAGCTGAAATTTTTGCCCAAGTGGGTAGATTGGTTAGTCTGGACCCTTTGGAGACATTTAAGCATTCCAAAATGCCTCCAATGAACTTAGAATGCCAAGAATGTGCATGAATTTGGTATTTAAAATTCTAGACTTGCATTTGCTAATCCAATTAAGTCTAGCATTGCCAGACATAGGGGCTGAACTCTATTTCACATCAAGTAGCTGCAACAGAAAGGCTCCAAAAAAGCATGTGTGTGAAGAAAAACCCATCTAAGTCCACAGTACCTATTTATTACTGACAGTTTTTTGAGATTGGTTCCTACTTTCCAACCATCTGTTCACTAAAAAATTGCATGAAGTAGATAAAGCAGGCAGTACACTGTTAGTATTAAAATCTATTTTGTTTCCAAAATCATTTTAAATTTAAATTTTTGTCAAGATTTTGTTCACACATTCCCATTCTCCTCAGAAACATCTCTCTTTTCTATTTCACTTAAGTCCTATAACTTTTTGCTGAAGTCCACTTCTAAATTTTCATACATCTAATGCAGGCTTTAATAGGATCCTATGAGTAATATATGGTTTATTGTGCCAAGATGGTAATGATATGGGAGAAATATACGTTAATCTGTTAGATGTGAAAGTTGTCAAGTTTGCAGTCTCATGGGCATGAAGTCACAAACCAAAGGAAGTTAGGAGACTGTTGCTGCAAGTAAGTGGAGAAGAATAGCTGCTGGATTTTTAGGAAGAATCTTGAGTGGATGGCCACAGAGGCTCTTTTCCAGAGATAATCTATGGATCAAAACCATAATGTGAGCATAAAGTGGTCAAACTTCAATTAACTCATGAGATTATAAGAATTGCTCCTTAGCTGAGATTGATCCAATAGGGAAATGAGTCACATAGCAAATGTATATGGAAAGGACAAAGTGTTTTCTATTTTTTTTTTTTTTTTTTTTTGGCCAGCTCAGCCCACCCTGGGGGCGGGGCTGGCATGGCATGTGGTGCTGGGGATACAGTCACAGTCTCTGTGCTTGCCTCAGCTTGCCTAAGCAGGTGCTTTAGACTGTTGAGTTATCTCACCTGTCTGACAAAGTCATTTTTGGAAGGCAGGGGAGTATGAGTCTTGATATTTTGACACCTACTGTACACACCTGATGTCAACCTGGAGACACTGGATGGAAATAAATAGTCAGGCCAGCATGTCTTCTTAGAGATAAGCAACAATTTAAGATTAAAACTATAGGGTTGGCCATATAGCTTAGTGGACTAAAGAGCCTGCTTAGGCAGAGTACAGAGGCTGGGGTTCAATCCCTAGCGTGCTGTACTGGCACTGTTCCTGGGGTATGCTGAGATGGCTACTGAGACTGGGCATAGTGGCGTGAGCCTGCAATCCAGCACTTGGGAGGCTGAAAACAGGAGAAGCACTAGCAGTATAATCTATGTAGTGAGAGCCTGTAGACCTTGTACCAAATGAAAAAAAAAAAAAAACCCAGATTAAACTATAATTGACAGCACATTAATTTTGGGAGGGCCACTTCAAATAGTTCTAGGTTAGTGTTTTTTTTTCTCTCAAGACTTTAACTATTTCATTATGCTTTCATCTTACTTACATGGCTTATGAAAACAGGTAAGCTATAGTTTTCTTGTTGCATTCTAGAATAGGTGATAAAGGTGATTCCCCTTACCCTCTGGTTTCTTTATCATTTATCTAATTTTTCTTTATTTTTGATTTTCTGCATTTTTGAATATGAAACGCCTAAATATTGAGATTTTTTTTCTTTTGCTTTACATTTACTTTGCTTGGAGTTTTCTAAGCTTCCTAGTTTTATATCTGACATTAATTTGGGAGACTTCTCAGTCACTCTTATTTTGAATATTCCTGCTGCTTCTTTTTTGTCCTGCTGGTGTTTTCATTATGCATATTACATGTTCTGTAGCTTACCACAGTTCTTGGGTGCTCTTCTGTCTCTGTTCTCTTTGTGCCTCAGATTTGGAGATTCCCATTGTTCTACTGTATCCTTGATCTATTTCCAACCTAATAAGCCTGTGAAAGGCATTCTCCAGTTCGACAACAATGTTTTTATTTCTTTTGGGTTCTTCATTAAAATTCCAATCTCTGCATTTACATTGCTCATCTGTTTTTCATGCTGCCTGCTTTATCCAGGAAAGCCACTTGCATATTACTCTTGATTGTTTTAAATTTGCTGCCTGATCCTTCCAACATCACTGTTGTGTCTACTCCTGGTTCTTACTCTGTCTCTTCAAACTGTGTGTGTGTGTGTGTGTGTGTGTGTGTGTGTGTGTGTGTGTGTGTGTGTGTGTGTTTTGTCTTCAGTATTCCTTGGGAGATTTTTCTTGGTAGCTGGAATAATACACTGGACAATGGATGTGCTTCAAATAGATGGTCAGTAGTATATGAAAGTCAGAAACACCGGGCTGCAGCGCAGTCTTTTAGTGAGCTCACCTATGCTCTTAATTCTGAACCTCACTACCATGGCTTGTTTTGTTTTTCTCTCCCCTTCAGTATAACAGGCTGGTTCACCTCCTCGATATGTAAGTATTTTACTTTATATATGTGAAGAGGGACACTAGGTTTGAGGTAATCTCTTTCTCCTCCAATAGTGCTAGAACTGAGGCCTGGCAGGATGGCTCAGTGGTCTAAAGCGCCTGCTTAGGAAAGCTTAGGCGGCTGCAGGGACGACAGTTCGATCCCCGGCACCACATGCTGTGCCAGCCCTGCCCTCAGGGCAGGCTGAGCTGGCCATAAAAATAAATAAATAAAACAAAACAAAAGTTCTGAAACAAGAAAAATAAAATAAAGTAAAAAATTCTTTAAAAAATAGTGCTAGAACTTAGTGGAGTTGGGTATATCCTTTTCCCCAGGACTGTTAGGCTGTCACTAGCATATTAGACTCTGGTTAACTCCTTGTGAAAGAGTGTTCTGATATATTTCAGAGGCTTTTCTCTCCATATTGAAAGCACAGGAGCATTTCCCCCTCCCCATATCTACTGTGAGAATTTGTTCAACCTGTTATAGGTGAAACATAAGAGAGAGAGAGAGAGAGAGAGAGAGAGAGAGAGAGACAGAGACAGAGACAGAGACAGAGACAGACAGACAGACAGAGAGACAGAGACAGAGAGAAAGGGAGGGAGGGGACGGGGGAGGAGAAGGAGAGCGAGAAGTGAAAGGGAAGGGGAGGGAGAGGGAGAGAGACTGGGCTCATCTGGCTCTTGGCTCTTTTAACTGATTTGTCACCATGTAGCCTTCAGTGGTACAGCACAATTCAAATTTTCTCACTGTGGTACTTCAGAAGGCTTTGCTTTATTACCTCTTGACCCTCTGTGTCCTATGTGTCCAATTTAGGAAGTTTTCTTTGGGACTTCATTTTTCTTATAGATCTAAGCAGAATTTTTTTTTTTTTTTTTTTTTCATTTTTCTAACTGCTAAGATAGAATGGTGACTTCTGTGTTCCTAATAGTGGGTCTAGAAGACTAACTTTTTTTTTTAAATGAAAAAAATTGAAGATGTGATTCTGGTGCTAAGAATATTTTGAGACAGCATTAAAGAATTTTTAAAAGTAAGTTATTACTTAAACATAGAAATACAGAAAAAATTTTGATTATGAATACGGAGGAAAAATTTATTGAAAGGGAAGGTCTTTGAGAAAAACTACAGTAAGGAAATACTTCAGATGGATGGATGAAAACTTCATTGACTGTTTACATCTAGAAACTTTTGTGGATGAAATTAAAATTCAGTGAAGAAATTATTGGAAAAGTGAATGGAACAATAATAGGCCATTGTAATTTTTTTTTTTTTTTTTTTGAGACAGGGTCTTGCTATGCAGTTCAGGCTGGCCTTGAACTCACTTTTGTAGCCCAGGCTGGTCTCAAATTCACACCGATCCTCCTGCCTCAGCCTCCCAAGTGCTGGTATTACAGGCGTGCGCCACCACGCCCACAGGCCATTGTAATGTTATGAAAACTAGAACAAAAGAATTAAATAAAGTGCGTTTTTATGATTTGAAATGCTGCATAAAAAATAAAGTAAATTACTAGAAAAAATTGCATGGAGAATTCAGGTTTTAGAACTTACAAGACTATTGTTATAGGCGGTTTTTATTTATTTTTAATTAATAATATTTATTTATTTATTTATTTATTTATTTATTTATTTTTGTGGAACTGGGGATTGAACTCAGGACCTAGCACTTGCCAGGCAGGCACTTGTGCCCCTGAGCTATTGCCCCAGACCCTACAATAGCCTTTTAATATAATCAAATATTAAATTTTTAACTTTCCGTGATAACATATTGTTCTGAAACTCTAAAAATTGAGGATTTTAATATCTACATGGCAATGCTATTATAGGAAATAAATATATTGCTACAGTAAATGTTCAATCAATTTTCCATGTTAACATTTGATTAATAATATTCTGGATAAGTTGTTAAACATGCCTAATAAGTACTCTGATTATCTATTTCTATGCAATAACTACCCAATCAGTACCCTAAATCATCACAATTGTTTATTATTGTCCATTTACAGTTCTAAGGATTGATTTTATTTAAGCAATTTTTGATCAAAGTCTATCAAATGGCTATAGTAAAATAATATTAAAATTAGGAGTCATCTTACATGTCTAGCAGTTAATGTGCGATTTGGGGTGAAACTCCAGTGACATGTTAGCTGGAATACCTGCATATGGCCTCTCTATGTGACCTAGAGCTTTCTCCTCAGAGCATGGGATTTGGGCTCAAAGACAAAAATTCTAAAGGAAAACCAAGTAGAAATAATGTCATTTTATATAATCTGTCTTCAGATGTGACATAGTATTATTTGTTTTTAAATGTTTTTGTGTTTATATGTGTTTCTGCTCCATGCACTTTACAGTCATCTTGGGGCTGGGTACATGCACATGATACATCTTTTTTCTTTTTTAAAATCCCATTTCCCTTTCCTCACTCCTCTTCCTCTTTCTCTCTTTTCTTCTCTCCCTCACTCCTGTAGTTATCTTTCTGTACTGTGATTCTTGATATCATTATAATTAGTTTGTGTATTTAGCACAGGGTCTAAGGGCCTCACTACACAGATCAGACTCGGAGTGTGCCTCCTGTTTTCAGCAGCCCAAGGCCTGGGAATACAGGTATGTGCCACCACGCCCAGTCTCAGTCACCTCTCAGGGTGCTGCAGGGGTGGGGCTGACATGACACTCACGGGATCTAACTCTAGTGTACTGCATCTGCCTATGCAGGTGCTTTAATTTGTTGAACTATCAACCATACCTTTGATTTTATCATTAATCCTAGCTCATGTTTATAACATACAGTGATAAAATTTATTGGGATTATTACATTCATGCACATAGCATATCTTTATTTTATTTATTTCCTCTTCCTCATCCTTTCACCTCTCAACTTTGTTTTCTTGCACTTACTGTCATTTGTAAGAAATTCATTCTCTTGTCTCCATCTATCCATATTTTATTATTTGAAGCTTGCAGTTTATCTTACTCAAATGAGAGATAACATGGAGTATTTTAATTTTGCGTCTGGTTTATTTTTCTCAAAATTATATTTTCCAGGTGTGTCCATTTGCCCACAATATCCTGAATTTGTCGTTCGTTATAGTCAGGTACTATCACATATTCATAAATGCTACATTTCTTTAGGCAATTGTCTGTTGATTCATGTACAGGCAGTGTCCAGGATTTAACTGTTATCAACTCTGCTACTATAAACACTTGTATGCATGTATTGCTGTAGTATGGTGTCATAAGGAATATTTATTTAATTTGATTTATTTGAAAAATCTCCGTGGTGATTTCCACAATAGTTGAACTAATTTATATTTCAACCAACAATGTGCGAGGGTTCCTTTTTCACCACAGTCACATTAGCATTTGTTTGTTTTGATTTTTTTATGTTTTCCATTCATTCTGGAGTAAGATGGAATCCTAGATGTATTTTAAATTGTGTTTCCCTCATGGCCAGAGATGTTGAACTCTTTTGAACATTTGTTAGCCATTTGTACTTTTTCTTCTACGAATATTCTATTATATTCTGTTTTTATGAGAAAATAATTATCATCAGCCATTATTCAGGGGGAGAAGAACTAGACTGTTTCTTGACGGGATGAGTAGCAAAACATTAATGGACATATTTAAAACAACCACAACAACTTTCTTTTGAACAAGATCCTGCATGGTTAAATGTAAAATCACATCACAGCTAAATTACTCAATCTAAAGAAAACTTAGAGAGGGTCCATGCTTGACAGGTGCAGAAGCTTTGCTGTTTGTTCTGCAAACGGCAGAACCGCAACGGTGGCCTATCTCACCATTGCAGAGGGGAAGCGCCTATCAGCCAATTATAGGGACCTGGTGAGTTCTGGCCCACCTTCACCACTGACTCTGGAGCTTTGCTTAATTTTGGCTCCCCCACCAGTCCTTTGGGCCTTCCTGCTCCCCCTTCACCGTGCCAGAAACCACAGTGAATGCCACATAGTAGGAGCTTTGGTGAGCCTACCTCATCCTCCCCATTGCAAGTTTTGCCAAGCCACACCCTACTAGCTCCCATCACTGAAGAGTTTGAGGTGAACATTGGGAGCTTTAACAATGCCAAAATGAAGGAGGAAATGGCAATCTCAGACCTCTAGCCCATCCAGAACAAGTTCAGGAGACAAGAACGTAGAACTTGGAAGTCACACAGCTGGAATTTCTGAAATAATAACAGTTGCAGTAAAAAAAAAAAATACTCCTTCAGACTATAAAAGAAATCAGGTCAGCAATAATCTTTCTGGTAAAAAAGGAAAAGAGGACAATAATGAAAGAATTGCTCAGCAATCTGAAGAAAGCATAGATAAAAAATCGATACACAGAAAAATGGTTGGAAACACTGAATGAACAATATAGGAAAGTATTACAATGCGTGAAACAGATTCAAACAGGTGTTCAGAAATTTAAAAAAAATCATTGAAAGCGGACAAAACCACCTGAACAAAAGTGAAGATAAACTTTCAGACCTTGAAAACAACAGTGCGTCTAGTTAATGTGAAAAGAAAAATCTCTTAAAAACAACAAGAAGTCAGGAAATAACAACAGGGTAATGACAAAATGATTCAAAGAAAAACAATGTAAGGCTAATAGGCATCAACAAAATAGCAATAGTCAGCACAAATGACATAAAAAGACTATTTGCAGTAGTAGCAAAATATTTCTCAAGCATGAAAAAAGAACAGTGTACAGTTAAATGAGGCATATAGAACTCCAATTAGCCATAAGAAAATAAATCTACACCTAGACATATAATAACCAAGATACCAGAAATTCAGCAAAAGAACAGAATATTAAAAGCTATTAGAGCAAAGAAACAGATCATCTATACTGGCAAGCTCATGGAAAATAAATGGAAGATTTCTGAATGCAAACCACCAGATCAGAAATAGCTTGGAATGAAGTATTTCATATCATTAAAGAAAACAAATTCCAACCTAGATTGATGTACTGTGCAAAACTATGAAGTTTAATGTAGAAATAGGATACTTCCATGACAAAAAAAAAAAAAAAAAAAAAAAAAAAAAAAAAAAAAAAAAAAAAAAAAAAAAAAAAAAAAAAAAAAAAAAAAAAAAAAAAAAAAAAAAAAAAAAAAAAAAAAAAAAAAAAAAAAAAAAAAAAAATTCATGACTGCTAAGGCCAACCCTATGGAGTACAAGCTGATATTCTAGAAAGAGACAGAAAGCACCAGAACTTCAAGAACAGAAACAGAAAGGAATCCCCAAGGAGAGCAAACAATTCAACAGAGGAGAAAAGTAAGCAACTTACAGCAGGAAAATAACATGAAGATGAATCCTCAGTACATATCAGTTACGATATCAGTTATAACCACCAGTGTAAAGGGACTCAGTCCACCAATCAAATGAAGCTCACTGGCAGAGTGAATCCAGAAACAAAATGCAGCAATATGTAAGAAACACATGTTACTCTGAAGGAGATTCACAGACTGAGAGGTAGAGGTTGGGAAACAATACTCTATGTGATGGGAACCAAGAGAAAAGCAGGGATAGCTATCCTGTTTGCTGTGAATATGCACTTAAAACCAAGCATGATCAAAGAGATAAAGAAGATCACTATATGCTTGTTAGGTGAAACTGCAAATGAAAGAGATAACAATTATAAATATGTGTGTACCAAATGTAGGAGCACATAACTACGTAAGACAGACTTTAGCAGACTTGAAAAACCAAATGAACGACAGCACCATTATAATGGAGGACTTCAACATGCTACTGTCACAAAGAAATAGATCATCTAGGCAAAAAAATCAGCAAGAAAATAACAAAAGTAAACCAAACTTGTGAACAAAGGTACTTAGTTAGACTTTACAGAGTGTTCCATCCAATGTCAGAATACACATTCTTCTCAGCTGCACTTGGAATGTTCTCCAAAATAGACTATACACCAACATGTAGAGCATGCTTAAGTAAATGCGAAGGAATTATAATTGTCCCATACATATTATCTGACCATTGTGCAATGAAACTAACACTAGAGATTATTGTCAAAAGAAACAGTAAAAACTGCATTAACATATGGAAATGAAATAATACTCTCCTGAACAATAAATGGGTCATAGATGAAATTAAAGAAGAAATTAAATAATATTAGCAATCAAAGAAAAATGCAGATACAACTTACTGAAACCAGTGGGATACAATGAAAGCTGTCTTAAGAGGAAATTTATAGTGGTAAATTCTCACATTAGCAAAAGAGAATGAGCATAAATGAACCATCTTATGTTCCACCTCAAGCTTCTAGAAAAAAAAAAAAAAGAGCAAGTCAAACCCAAAGTCCAAAGAAGGCAGGAAATTATAAAAATCAGAGCAGAAATGAATGCATTGGAAATGAAGAAAACAATACAAAGAATTAATAGATCAAATAGTGGTTCTTTTGAAGAATATGTAAAGTTGATAAACCCCTAACAACCTTATCAAAGAAAGGAAACAATATTCAAATTCATGCAATGAGGAAGAAAAAGGAGCAACCACTAAAGATGCTATAGAAATTCAGAAGATTATCAGTATCTACTTTGAAAATCTTGAGGACTGGCCAAATAGCTCAGTGGATTAAAGTGCCTGCAAGCAGGTGCAGCCACCCCTGGGGCCCACTGAGACAGCAATTGAGATGGCATGGTGGCATCCTCCTGTGATCCCAGGTCTTGGGAGGCTGTAAACAGGTGGATCACTAGGAAGAGACCCTGAACACCCTGTAGACCCTAAAATACAAGGAGAAGAAGGAGAAGAAGAAGAAGAAGAAGAAGAAGAAGAAGAAGAAGAAGAAGAAGAAGAAGAAGAAGA
>PVJA010044156.1:0-16320 GCA_004027025.1 Myocastor coypus | reverse complement strand
ATATATATATGGGCTCCATGTTGATGGAAAAGATATAAAGTGAGAAATGCAGGCACTGAAGAAAAAACTAAGTAAGAGAAGAGAGATTTCATGTTTTTTAAGAAGGAAGGTTGCATAAGGACAGATGGTGAACTTAACGGTGAGGTAAGTAATTGGCCACAGACAAAAATGGTAGCTTTCACCTCCTTGCATGCCTATACACACATTCAAGCTCCAAACCTGATAATTTACTCTCTATTTTGACTGTTTGAGGTCCCCTGCCTGAAGTATCTCCATTATTACTGTCTGCATAGTCAAGTACAATAAGCCTTTTTAGCATTATTACATGTCTACAGGACATACAGATTTAAGAAACAAAAATAGGTTTGTTGCTTACTAGAAAAATATACTATCAACTTTTCTCACAATATTTCATTTTCTTTAGTTTATAATTGCATTTGGAGTGGAACAAATATGCAAGTCAAGTTGCCCATGTAAGAAAAGTAAACCTCCTAACAAAGAATATGAACCTAGATAATAAAAAACACATCCACAGGTTCCTTCTCATAGTCTGTAAGACCACAAGGAAGAGAAGACGAATGCCATTATCTACAAACCATGAGATCTGATATCATATCTCTCAAAGGCTCAGAAAGGCCAGTCTTTGAAATAGACTCTATGTAAATTTATTTCAAGGTAATATTAAGGTTGTGCATGTGTATGTATGTACATGGAAGAGCTGGAGTAGGCAGAAATAATTTGCTATCAGTCAGTTATTTTAAATCCAGCATCAAAGTGAACACAGAAGACCATGTAGGTATCTAGAAGTCCACTGCTGAATATTCTTAGACAGTGGCCACTGAGGATCTGCTTCTGGGTCTAGTGCCTTTGGTAGACAAAGCTTTTCATTTAACAGTGCTTAACAACAACAACAACAACAAACAAAACAAAACACAGTGCTTAAGGAGAAGTTGGTCTCAGAAAACACACAAAGGTGAAAAGGTAGAAAATGTAGCTACCATCTGGAATTCAAGAGATAATATCAACACGATTGTAGATATATACAGTATCAGAAATCAGTATCTTTGTATTTGGAGAAAGACAAATTATACATAGGAATTTGATCTGTTAATGCTCAACTTGGAAACAGCCAGGAAATGAACTATGATAGGTTAGACCCATTTGTGATTTGGTGTTTTAGAATCCTATATGCATATCTGCAAGAAAGTATGAGAGCAAAGTGAAAAGAAAGAGCTGAGCAAAAAGGCCCTGAGCCAATACTTTAGCTTCAGCAAAGTGCAATTTTCTCTGAAATGAGTGCCATAAGAACGGCATCTTTAAGAGTTTGAGGTCATACTTCTGAACCTTAAAAAAGAGCACACAAGCACTGATATTAAGCCCAGTAAAACAGGTCAGAAGTAGTTCTTTAACTTCCTCTTCTCATTACTACAAACTGAAATAAAGCTAGCTTCTCAGTGAGACAGAAGCTGATCTCAGGAAAGTCTTATGTATCTGCCTTCCCACCTTCCTTCTATCAGTTTTGGTCTGCTTCTACATACTGGTATTTTTTCCTTTCCCCTTTTCATTTCCTCTCTTTCCTTTTGACCTGCCCACATGAAAAAATCCTTATTTCCACCCCTTCCACCTCCCCGCAATTTCCCATATATCTGAGAAGCAAAAAGGAATCTTGGCTCCCCTGACAGAGCTGTCCTTTTTTGGATTTATGTTTGCTGTAGTCAATCAGGAAATCATACTTAAAAAGCAAAATATTTCTGAAAATTTTATATGGCATGAACAAATCCCATGGATTAACGATTTCCAGACATCAGCCCTTTCACCTTGGTAGTAATCCAGGCTTTGGGTTGGAAAAAAATGAGAAAAACAAAATTAGAAGGACTGTTTTCTATACTAGCTTATATTATTCGAGAATAAAACCTCCCATGACCCACCTCTCTCTATATAAACTGCTTTACGAACATCATAATTTTAATGTGATTAGTCTTTGATGCTTAAAAAAGCTTTATTATTTGAGAATATAAAGTGACTATGATAAAAGTGGTTCAGTCCAGCAGAGAAGTTTAACCATGAGGTATAAAAAGTAATGCCATATTACTATGCTGAGCTGTAAAAGTGTCAAGTCAAGAGCTTCTGACATTGCCAGTTCTGCTGATAACCCACTACTATTATGGACTATTGGACTGTACATACAGCTACTTTCTCTTAGTTCAATGAGAAGAAATATTTGTACTAATAGTGTTTAGAAAAGTTATCATGTCTGCATCTTGTATTCTGAAGAAGTACTATGAAGATAACAATATGCATTGTATTAATTATTGTGGCTGTTGTATTGCTTTGAAAGCCTCATTGTTTATTAAAATTAATAAAATTAAAAGTAAAAAGTGGTTCAGCATAGTAAATCCAGAAATCCTAGAGCTCCAGTGGCTCAACTGGTTAGCAAGCAGTACTTATAAAGGAATCGTACAACTAATGTTGCATACTTTTAAGTTAACAGCAAGGGAAATCAAGGTTAGAAGCCCAGGGCATGACCACTCAAGTGATTTCCAGCCCCAGTACCCTTCCCATGCACACACAGCCCACCTCTGGAAGAAGAGCCTCTGTATCCTTGTGCTCCCTGCTCCATGAACAGGTTCATTAAGTACTGAGCGATGGAAAATCAATTCTGGAGTGCACTGGCACAGTGAAGCAGTTCCTTGCGTATGAGAGGATAGACACAAAAAGCAAACTCTAGCATTTGATGGAGCTCTCAGAGCCTCAGAAGAAAATAGCTAAACTCAGGAGGTGAAAAAATGGGGTACAGGTAGGCCACCATGAGGGAAAGTTCAAGAAACCAGAACTGGGATGCAGGTAAAGTGAAGTACGTGAAGTTGTATGATCTAAAAAAATGTAGGCTGGCAAGTAGTTTACCTGTAAAATTACTTGATAATAAAGGAAAAAGCATCATTTTGAGTTTGCACAAAATATTCATGTTTTACTAATCTGATCCCATTTTTCAGTACTTAAAAAGTGACTACGTACCAAATATTCTTATTCAAATTTTGTAGCAATTTCAGTGATGAAATCTGAGAATATAGTGTAGTTAGCTTTCTTATTACAGGGATATAATACCTGATCTATACAACTTAAAGGAGAGGTTTAATTTGGCTCATGATTTCTGGGGATTCAGTCCAAGGTTGGGTATCTACAAAACAGAAACACCATGATCAGAGGTTGCAGTAGAGCAAGGCTGCTTAGTTCATGGCAGCTGGGAAGCAGAACTGCAAAGCAGCATTGGAGAGGAAGGGGCCAGGGACCAAATACAGAACTTGAGGTCATGTCTCCATGACTTTTCCAGACGCACTGAGACATATGCTCTACTAATTCTCTGGGTAGTTCCAAAGCCAATCAAGTTGACATAATTAAGGTTAACTGTCATTGTCCACCCTCTGTTAACCTGACACTGAAACACATCTCCTTAACCAATGCAGACTAATAAGTTTACAGTTTTTCCTAATATAATACAACTAGCTCATATAAAACCAAAATTATAATTAATTCCCTCCCAAAGTCTCAATAATCTCAGCATTGCTAAAATGTCCAGGTCCAAATCTCTTGAGATTGATGGCAAACCCTCAGCTATGAATCTAAAAATAAAACAAAAACCAAGTTACATAATTCCAAATTATAATAACAGAGGTTAAAAAAGTCCTCTTTCTAACAGGGAGGAATAGGGGATATAAAATAGGGCCAAAGAAAGTCCAAAACCAATTAGGGCAAACATTAAATCCTATAGCTCCAAGTGCAGCATTTGGACCACAAAGTGGTGAAATCTTAGCTCCAAAGGAGTTGAGGAACCTCACTCCTATGGTCTTGGTGGTTACACCTCCTGTCATCTCTCCTGGGCTGATTCTACTCATGGCCTGAAGCACTATTCAGTAGATGTTCTATGTTTATGGCACATAAGACTTCCTGGGGCTTCCACTGCACATTTGGCTTATCCCCCAGTTTTATATCCTATCCTCAAGGACTTGTGTCTGAATTCCTTGGTCTTCCTCTGTAAGGTGGAAGCTTCTCAGATCCTACTACTCTTGTATTCTATATTGTGGTAATAACCAGATTGACAGGAATGACACTGATTTGCTCCCAGCACAGTGACTGGATGGCTGAATGTAGTGAAATAAATCTTGGGCTACCAGTTACCTAGGAGGCCCTTCTTAATCACTTATGTCTCAGTGATTCTTTTTTTTTTTTTGAGGGGGATTGGGGAGACCGAGAATTGAATTCATGACCTCATGCTTGCCAGGCAGGGCCCAGTGATTTTCTTCTTAAATGAAAGGATTCTAATTCTGCACCCCTGAGCCTGTGATGGGTAAGTGTCTTGATGATTTCTGAAATGCCCCCAGACATTTTATAGTGCCTATATGAAGCACAGTGGTACCTCAGTTTGCAAACTTAATTCTTACCATGATTCTGGTTGAAAACGGAACTGGAAGGAAGAGAACAGAATTAATTTTCCCCATAAGGCCAACATTGAACCTAAACATTGAATTTGGTTTTGTTCTCATCTATTTCAATTTGCAAGCAGATCCGTGGAAAGAATTAAGTGCACGAGGGCTGAGGATATAGGTAAGAGGGATAAGCGCCTGCCTGGCAAGCACAAGGTCCTGCGTTCAATCTCCAGTACCACACACACACACACACACACACAGAAAAAAAGAAAAAAAGAATTAAGTTCATGAATCTATCAATGTATTTATGTTTCTTTTTAATAGTACCAATAATTCCTTTCTTGGCCCTAAATTTATATGTGGTTCCCATGCCACACACCCAGTCTCAATTGCCATCTCAGCACTCCAGGGACCAAATTCCTGTTGCTGCACTTGTTTAAGCAGATGCTTTAGTCTGCTGAGCTAACTGGCTGGCTCAAGTTTTCCCAAATTTTCTACTCTACTTTTTTGTTCCCTATTCTCACTATAAATCTGGGTAAAAGCATGCAGCAGTACCCTTTAATAGCCTGAATATTGGGATATTTTGAAATTTCATCTAGCTGGTCAATTAGTCCTCCATCTTTGATCTCTCTCTTTCTCTCTCTCTCTCTTTTTTTTTTTTTTTTTTTTTTTGTGGGACTGGGATTTGAACTCATGACCTTGCACTTGTCACTTGCTAGGCTGGCACTTGTGTCACAGAGCTATCTCTCCAGCCCCCTTTAATCTTAATCTTCTGTAAAACCTCAGTATATCACTTTTAGTGTCCATACTTCTATTGTGATTCTGGTTTTCTGAGTTCTGACCAGAATCATCTATCAAGTTTTGTTTATGGCATTCTAGGGCTTCCCTAGGTTACCTCTTCAAACCTTTCTGAAATCCTCTTGCAAATAAGTTCTAAAGGCCCACTTCCAATATCAATATTTTGCATAAGTCAGCTTTCCCAATGTTGTGAAACAATACCCAACAGTCACAATTTATTTTTGTTTGTTTGTTTATTTATTTATTTAGTCCTTTTGAGACAGGGTCTCACTATGCAGTTCAGGCTAGCCTTGAGTTCATTTTTGTAGCCCAGGCTGGTCTCGAGCTCACACTGATCCTCCTGCCTCAGCCTCCTGAGTGCTGGGATTACAGGCGTGTTCCACCACACCTGGCCTACCAACAGTCTCAATTTAAAGATGAACAGTTTTAATTTGGCTTACAGTTGCAGGGGATTCAGTTCACAGATGGTTGGCTTTAAGCAGAAACATCATGGAAGGGCATTGTGGAGCACACTTGCTTATTTCATGGTGGTTGGGAAGCAGAACAGGGACATAGTACCTGAGAGGAAGGCGAACAGTACCATGTATGGTGTTTAGTCATGCCCCCTGACTGACCTAAGCACATAGTCAGAAATGTGTTGTACTAATCTGCTGGAAATTTCTTATGTCAACTGGAGTGACACAGTCAAGGTTGACAACCATTATAAGAGACCATCTTTTAATTCTAATCATAGTAGTTAACACATTAAATGTATTTAGAAAATAAGACAATGAAAAACAAGAAGTGCCCAATCTAGAATCAAATGAGAAAAAGATCTAGAGGATATTCCCATAATGTTAATCTGTTTTGTCAGCACTGGCTTTTTCCTAGTTATCCCCTCTGGAAGTATAACTTTGACATCAAAAACTTTAACAGCAAATAACTAAAGAATTTGGTGCCTATATATTTTAAGCAACCTACCCAAATAAATGCACTACACCATTTTTAGGGATTCTTTATATCCAGCTGTCTTGTGGATTTAGCAGCTCTTATGTTCCAGTATGAAATGCTACCACTAATACGAAAGAAAGTCTTTCTTAGATCATTTACTGGGAGCAAAGCCTGTCAAATTGTTTATTTAGGCAATAAGATTTCATGTCACTGGGTCTGACACACGACTTCCATTTATCCATGTAATGAATCTCTGCATATCATGTCCACATACACAACACTTCAAAGTACTCTATAGTTGTAAGTGTGCCTCAGCTACCTTTTCAGTTCAGTGCTGTATACTTCCTGTACCTGAAGGATATCAGCCTCTTAATTTTACCAACATGTCCTACTTTGATCTGTAACAATTTACTTTTGTACAGTAGAATAAAGTATGGTATTACTTAAAACATGCACATGTTTGCATGTATGTGTATACATAAGGAATACGATCTGATTAATTGGGGCTGGGCCCCTCCTCACTGGAACTCCTAAATCCTGGCACCTCTTGGAATGAAGACAGTGAGCATGTTTCAGCAAAGCAGAACTATTTGCCTGGCTGCTTGCCTTTATCTGCTCTAATGTTACTGACTTCTCTTAGGAAAGCTTTTTTTTTTTTTATTACTCTGCTTATAGGTAACTCAGATGATGCTCTGTATCTTTTGATTTAATGAAGAACTGTATCTATCTGAACGCTGGTCTGGCAACAGCTACTATGGCACCTCAAGATGTTATTACAGCCCAACATTTAATGCACATCCAGTAGTCTCCATTCTTCAGTGCCAGGAGAGGAAGCCAGTGTGCACTGCTGTGGTGGCTGTGGTGAAAAATATGACTTACTGAAATAGTGTAGCCAGAAGCATGCAGGCCCTTAGGTGGTGACATCACTTTAACCATTAGGTATCTTGTTTCAGATACTGTGGTTAAAAAAAAAAAAAAAAAAGCCTCACCAGAGACACATCCATATTACTTATGCTTTATGCTATGAAATCTTACACATTGTATGAAGCAGTACAGAATTAGCAAGCAATGTAGTGCAGTGATGGTGACCACATGCTTTGGGGATAAACCAGTTAGATTCTATGTATGCTGTAGTCTAGTTAAAAGACCCAGAACAACATACGTAGGCCGTACTGTACCTTATAAATTATAATAACCCATGTGCCTATCAAATAGTAGGCTTCTTCAATAATCATTAAATTAAAATTATTTTTATGCCTTAGTTTCACCACTTGTAAGTTTAAGCCCAGCCGGGCAACTTAGTAACTCAAACAACCCTTAAAGAAACCAAACCAAACAAACAAACAAAAAAAATCCACCCCCATGTAGCTCAGTATGACGGCCGTGGGTTTAATTCTCAGTACAGCAAAACAAAGTGAAACAAAGCAGAAAATCATGCCTATCCTTGTGAGGATTTGAGTACATGTAAAATACAAGTTATTTCAACTTTACTTAACTTGCTGACTCTGAAGACACTTAAATCTCACCATTTATCTTTGGTCCCTCTAAGGACTGTGGATGGTGAGGTAAGGGACATAAAGTGATGAGGAGCACAAAAAGATTTGCACAGGCAATAAAGTATATTACAAGTTGGAAAATCACAGTCTCAGACCAAATCCAGCACTGTTAACTATTTTTGTACCATCTATCAACTAAGGATGGATTTTTTTTTTAAATGCTTGAAAGAAAAATTAAAAGAATAGTATTTTGTGACACACAGAAGTGATATGAAAATCAAATTTCAGTGTCTATGAATAAAATGTTATTAGTCCACAGTCACCCCATTTGTTTACCTACTGTTTATAGTTGCTTTCACACCACAGCAGAGGAGCTGAATATTCTGACAGATGGTAGGGTTGTAAAGCACAAAACATTTACCATCTGGACCTTTAAACATTTTTGCCAATCTGTGCAACAGACCAATCCATATAACATGGCAACTGGGATATCAGAGAAAATTTATATAATTTTCTCACCAATAAGAAATAAGTATTATTTTAAAAACGTATTTATAATAGGCATTATTTGTATCAACAGTAATATCAATACAAACTAAAATTCTGGCTTAATAGAAATTCAGACCTGGCAATAGTATAAAAAGAAAACTGATAGTTTCAGAAAGCTGTAATTATTAAAATCTGATATGCAGAAAAACAGTGATGAAATCATGATACAATTTCATATTATTTTATATTTTTTTAATTTTTAGAATTTTATTTTTATTTTTTTCTTGTTTCAGAATCTTTGTTTATTTACTCATTTTTATGGCCAGCTCAGCCTGTCCTGAGGGCAGGGCTGGCGCAGCATGTGGTGCCAGGGATCGGACCACAGTCCCTGAAGCCGCCCAAGCTTTCCCAAGCAGGTGCTTTAGACCACTGAGCCATCCCGCTGGGCCCCACAATTTAATTTTAATAATTTGTTTTTTATGTATTTAGTACAAGGTTTACAGGGGCTCACTACACAAATCAGACTCATAGTGATCCTCCTGTTTTCAGCCTCCCAAGCACTGGAATTACAGGTGCATGCTAACATTCCCAGTCTCAGTGCGGCCCAGTGTGGGGCTGGCATGGCACTCGGGGATCAAACTTAGTCTGCCTAGCTATCTGGCTGGCCAGGATACAATTTTTTTTTTTTTTTTTTTTAGGATACAATTTAATTATGAAAAACAGATACTAATTAAAATGATTATTTAAAATAAACTGTAAAAGTGAGACATTTTAAACTGCATGTACAGAAAACTAATCAATAATTTGAACTGAATTATCAGTTCCAGAAAAATATTCTATGAAAATGCCTTGGAGCTGGGGAGATAGCTCTGTGGCACAAGTGCCTGCCTGGCAAGTGCAAAGTCATGAGTTCGAACACCAGTCCTGAAAAAAAAAAAAAAAAAAAAAGCCTGGACATTGGTATAGCCTGAATTAAATATTGGTAAGTAGGTTACATGTTTCCACAGGGTCATCCTCAAGGTTAAACAAGTTTAAAACACTCACTAAAAAACAAAATAAAACATAACAAACCAAACAGAAACACTTATTGGATCCATTGTGAGTATATAATGTAAGAAATTTTACATTTATATGGATCATTTATTTGCTAAATGAAACATTTGAGGCCCAAAGAAGTAACCTGACCTGCTGAAGATGGTTAGGAGCTAAGTTACTGTTAGGAAATCACAATCTCATGTTTCTCACCCTGACCAATGATAAAATATACCCTTTGTTCCACTGTTTCTCTCTGAATAGTTCCTGTGAGGAAGTTAACTTTTTGAAGTATAACAGGGCTTCTATATTGGGCTAGTTTAAAAATGAAAAAAGATAAGTAACTAAAACATTTCTTGGAAGAACCCAAGTTTTTTGCTAATGAGTATGTTCCTGCTTCTCACTTTCCTACTAGCTTGCCCACTTGGGCCCTCTGTAACACTCTCCAAGATAATGGCAGGATGCTCTTAATTGCTATTTTGCTTTCCAACATTTCCTTCCCCACTACATGCTAAGGTCTTTAGGATCCTGCTGACTGCTAACTGCAGCCTTATACAGTGTTCTTCCCTGATACCCAGTAGTGATTTAAAAATACATCCTGGCTAGAATGACAAATGCCCATAATCCCAGAAGGCAAAAGAATCTTGAGGTAGAGTCTAATCTGGGCAACTCAGCAAGATGCTATCTTGCAATAAAAAATAAGACAGGTTAGGCTGTAGTACAGTAGAAAGGCCTTGGATTCAATTCTTTAGCACTGCAAAACAAAGCATCTAGATATTCTCTGACATTTTCCTTTCAAAAAGTGGTCCCTAAACCCCTCTGGCCAATTAAATATAAGATGCTCTTGGAACTTGCTTCTAAGAATAGCTTATGGTAAAAGTGATGGTAATATTTAATTCTAGGTCATAAAAGGCACTGTGGCTTCCTCTGTTCTTGTCTTTATCACTCATTTTGGGTGAAGCTGGTCACCAAATTACAAAGACATTCCAGCAGTTCTATGAAGAATTTTACTTACTGAGGAACTATTTTTGCTCAAGCCAGCAAGAACTATTGGCAAGTCATCTTGGAAGTGGATGCTCCTTCCTTAGTCAAGGTCTCTGATAAATGCAGTCTCAAATGATTTCTTGACTACAACTACATGAGAGAACCCAAGTAAGAACTGCTCATGTAAATTGTTCTTCAGTTCCTGATAAGCTGAAATCATTGAGATAAAAAATGTTTAGTGTCTATATTACCAAGTTTTGGAGTAATGTGTTACACAGCAACAGATAATTACTACACTCTAAGCATCTACAGGCTCTGTCTAACTAAATACTTTAAGCACACACTACCAAGAGTACATTAAATTCATTACGCTATTTAAGCTTCTAAATCTTTGCTACATCTCAGTCTAAAATTATATTTACCTGGCAAATACCTCTGTACCTTCAAGAGTCAGTTCAAGTATTCCCAAAAGAACATGCCATCTGTTTTGAATATTTTATAGAGTAAGCCTCTATTTGTGTGCTGCTTTGATCTCCTAGCATAATGGGAAGCTAGTGATACGGTCCAGCTACACTTCAATCAAGTGTACTTATTTAATTTATCCCAGAAATGCTGACTGCCAGATCCAGTTGGAAACGTTTGCTTCATCACCCTAGCACCAGGAAGATGGAAGAAAAACAGGTATAGTGGTGCATGCCTATAATCTCAGCACTCGGGGAGGTTGAATGGGAGCAATTTAGCAATTTAGTGAGATCCTGTCTTAAAAAAAGGTAAAAAGGTTTCTTTTGTTTTCATTAATCCATTTCTTTTGTCAAAGAAAATATTCCTTTAAATCCAAAATCTATAGTAATCCTACAGACAGAGAATGCACAGCAAAAAAACTAGCGGAGAATTGAGGATGACCTCATTTTGACAACATTGTTGTTTCAGATAAAATGTAAGTCAAACCATACTTTCCATAGCATCAGGGTATTAAATAAAATGTGATATGATAGGAAAGCATTGGGCCTGTCTTCAAAACTAGTGTTAAAAAGGGGTTCCACCATATGCTAACTGATAGATAAACAATAAACTTAATGATGTAATGTAGTAGACAGTGACTAGATCAGCTTGGGACACACATAAGTGTTGTCAAAGTACAGCATAACTTGTTAAGGCACAGGGAGATACTAAAACACTGAAAATAGATCTCTTCCTCCTCCTCCTCCTACCATTACATAAAAGTCTAAATAAAATATGTGTAACTTTTCTTTCTTTCTTTTTTTTTTTTTTTTAAAAGGTGCTCCAGCTCTTTTTTTTTTTTCTTGTTTCAGAACCTTTATTTGTTTATTCACTCACTTTTATGGCCGGTTCAGCCCACCCCGACGGCAGGGCTGGTGCAGTATGTGGTGCCGGGGATCGAACTGCGGTCCCTGAAGCCGCCCAAGCCTTCCCAAGCAGGCGTTTTAGACCACTGAGCCATCCCGCCAGGCACCTGTGTAACTTTTCTTTAGGTTTAAAACCCCATTTTATTATTTTTTTGGTCAGGGTAGGGATAGACCCCAGGGTCATGAACATGCTAAGCAAGTGGTCTGTCACCAAGTTACACTTCAGTTATTGTTGATTTTTTCACTCAGATATTTGGTTGTTAAGGAACAATACCCAAACTGAACATAATATCACAAGCAGGAGGAAGACAATCAGTAAGGTATGAATCCATGAATCTGAGAGCATATTTTCAAGAGATGCTTAAAGCACTATCTCAAGTGATTGATAGGTCAGTGTCACCTTCAATCACTTGGCAGAACCCACAAACGTGCACACTAAAATGCTATCTTAAAAATCATTAAGAGGGGCCCAGTAGGATGGCTCAGTGGTCTAAAGCACCTGTTTAGGAAAGCTTAGCGGCTGCAGGGACCGCGGTTTGATCCCCGGCACCACATGCTGCGCCAGCCCTGCCCTCAGGGCAGGCTGAGCCGGACATAAAAATAAATAAACAAACAAAAGTTCTGAAACAAGAAAAAAAAATAAAAAAAAATCATTAAGAGTAGGTCTGGATGTGTAGCTCAGTGTTAAAGCATGTATGTAAAATGTAAGAGGCTGTGAATGTGATTCCTAGCATCATAAAACAACAAAATAAACATTAAGAGAAAGGCTCCCTATTCCAAATTAGTTCTATCTTTTTTGAGCCTAAGAATTCTCTGCCTTTGTCCTTGGAGCTCAAGTAATCATCAAATCTGTCAAGAAATATTTAAGACCACAGTGTAGAGGAGGGGACTTTTACCTAATTCTTGGTATTGTCTGAAAATCATCCTTAGGTCACAAAAATTACCTGCCATCCTGAGGTACTTCTTAGAGAAAACTGGACTGACCTGATATCTATGGCTAACACATCATGCCTCCGAGTATTCAAGGAGGCAGCTACAGTATTGTTCAAGCAGTATTTTGTAAGACCACTAGTAATTCAGTTAGATGCTCAGAAAAGATAATTATCTTTGTGATCTTTTCCTGTATGAAAAAATTAATTACTAAGATTGTGGGCTTTCTTTGCAATTGGAAGCATGCTGTTATTAACAGAAGTGAAAAAGTCTAGCAGTCAACAGTGGCAGCTATGAACCTCACAAATGTTTCAACGCTGCATCACTATCACTATCAATGTCATCTTCATTGTTATTTACTGAGCAGAACACTTCCATGTGCCAAACAAAAGGTGGTGGTGCTTATGGAATACACTATTACAGGTAATTCTCAGTGGTGCAGGTTTTATTACTGCCAATTAGCAAATGAGTAATCTAATGCTTAGAGAAGTTAAGCTGTCTGAGATAAGTTATACTGATCTGGTTTAAAATTAGGTCTGAAGGCAAAGAATACTGTTAGCCTACAGAGTATTCATTATAGTTTTGTGACTCAGATGATGAATAGGGGAAGCTGGTTCCTATTTTACACCTCTGTGAAGCTCAATATAGTGAAATCTTTACATGTACAGTTTGTCTGATTATGGGTGCCCTGTATTAATGTAGAAACATGGGATTACATGGAATGAATGAAAAGACAAAGCCACCTTATTTTTCAGCTTGGCTGCTTCTGTTACTTTCTGGCCACCTACATGTCATCTCATTCTTAATTCAAAAATCCCTTAAAGCTTAAGTAAAACAATTTTTTCACTCCCTCTGTACCCACTCAAATTTTATCCAGCCCAATTTTTTCACTCAGTAAATACTTATAAGTTCTGTAGGAGTTTTTATTTTCAGATGACTATGGGAAAAATAAGAAGGATGTGAAGGCTCTGATTTTGCACAATGTTCCAATTCTTATCCCTCTTAAGACCTAACTGTTACCCCTCTAAATCTCTGGGTTACAAATTCCTCATTGCGCGCCTAGGTAATTAGCTATAAAAACCAAACCAAACCATAAACCAGCGAAAAAAATGTTGGAAACCAATTAAGGTCCTTCTGGTAAGGGGCTGTCTTGAGTTACCTACAGAAATTCTGTACTGGTAAATTTGTCATTTTACCAATTAAGAATACAATTCAACATATTCCTACTAAATATCTACTACATTCAAACTACCAGACTCAGAAGTGGGAGACTCCTTCGCTTTTTGCTATAATACAGTGTAACAAGTATGAGATCTGCAGTCTATGTTTGGCTGGGGTTATTTATTAAATCATTTATTTTGGTTTACATTTTGCAATTGTGGGGATTGAACCCATATGGTTCAAACACTGCCCTGCTAACTATAAACCTACATTTCTGTCCTGGGTTTAAACACATCATTTGCTAATTGCACAATCCCAGAAACTTCTTTAACTTGTATAGGAAGCAAGATATTCTTATTAGTGTGGCTATGAAAATTATATATGAAATAAAAGCACTGAAAGTGTCTGGCACACAATTAGTGCTTAATAAATATTTCTTTTCTCCCTCCCACATCTGCAATTAAGAGTTTCCTGCTTCTTGAGTTTCACTGACTTGAATTCTAAGCTTCCCAGCAGAGACTTGTGCTAAAATTTCTGATCTACTTCTGAAAATATAGTATCAGGTTCAGCTATGTAAAAAAATCAGTCTTAGTATTGATCTACACAGACAAAATATGGAATTCCCTACCATGTTCCAAGATGAATCAACCACATCCTTCTATAAATGCATCCTCTAAGGTTCTAAGAGACTTTCATAACACTACTGCAATAAGAATAATTTCTGTATGTTTCAAACAGGTAAGGAGAGTTACGTAGACAATCCCAGGAGGACAGCCAAAAAGTAAAGGCCAAAAGAGAAATACTTTGGTTTTAAAAATACTTGTCCCAAAAGCTTGTATTAGTGACTTGGGTCATCTCAGAAAAGTAAGTCACATAACAAACTAGTCCAAATCTTTTTTTAATATGCCAGAGCACTGAACTGCTAATATATACAACTTATTCTTAGATTTTAATCACAGAATGTTTTTATACCAAGACCAATTTATAAGCGTTGTGACTTACAAGCCCAAGTACATCTTTTATTTTAGGAATCTTGCACCAGTTTATGCAAACTACTTCCACAGCAGGAAATTCAGAAAGAGCACATGGTTATGCTTCAAGAAGGCTGCGAACCACAGGTCATTAGAAGATAAGTTTCTACCTGAAGGTTTTTTTTTTTTAATGGCTGGCTCAGCCTGCCCTGGAGGGCGGGGCTGGCGCAGCATGTGGTGCCAGGGATTGAACCGTGGTCCCTGCTGCCACCTAAGCTTTCCTAAGCAAGTGCTTTAGACCACTGAGCCATCCCGCTGGATCCTGAAGGTTTCTTTTTTATTTATTTAGGAAATGAAAAAGATGTGTGAATTTTATTCACTCCATTTTATTTAACATGAAATTAAAGGAGCCAGAGTCTAGGACCACAGTAGGACTTTCTTTTAAATTTTCATTTCTCTAAAGTTCTTTTTGTTTCTAGAGACATTTTTTAATCATCATTTTAGAGTTTCTTATACTAGCAGTGATACTGATAAGAAAGTTCATAGCCAACTATGTTCGTGGTTTCACTGTAAATTTTTTTTTTTTTTTGGATTTCATGAATTTGGAAGGTTATAAGGACCTACTATATATATGAGACATTGTTCTAGATGACAAGAGTTGAGATGTAATCACATTAAGGTCCCTGTCCTCATGGAATATACATTCTTCTGCTCAGGAGAAGGAATAGGAGGAAGAAGAGGAGGAAGAGAACAAAGAGGAAGGAGGAAGTGGAAGAGGAGAAGAAGAAGCAAGCAAGCAAGCTTTAAATAAAAGGACAGAGAATAGCATGGATAAGCTAGCGTAGATAGAAAATTTTTGTGCTGGAACTCCCAGTGGGGATGGATGAGACTTTGTCAGATTGTGTCACTGTCTGAAATTCTATGATTAACAGCAATAAAGCCATTGCTATGAATTCAGTATTTTTTGAAATTAAATAACAATTATCAAACTATGTCCTGATTCTAGTTAGTGAACTTGGAATACCTAGCAGGAATGTCTAAACATAAAAAAAGGAAATATGAGGGAAAATAGATTACATGTCACATGGAGTTTTCCACTGGCTAAAGAGAGAAAGAAGGGACTTGTTCACTTTGTTTTAAAGTGAAAGCAATGCTTGTCTGCATCTTAAAAGTTAAATTACTCTAAGAGAATGTCACTGATTAAAAGTTTTACACAGGAATTTCTTTTTAAAAAAACATCAAATTGTTTCCCTAGTGTAAGAACCTGAAAGAGTAAATAAAACATCTTTATTTTACCTGAAGGTACAACAGATATTGTGAAAAGGAAAGCTTGGGCGGCTGCAGGGACCACGGGGACCGCGGTTTGATCCCTGGCACCACATGTTGTGCCAGTCCTGCCCTCAGGGCAAGCTGAGCCGGCCATAAAAATAAACAAACAAACAAAAGTTCTGAAACAAGAAAAAAAAAAAAAAAACTCAAAAAACCCCAAACATTAGTCCCTCTTCCCAGAAACAGTTGAGAACCTTGAGTCCAAATTCTCAAACATTTGTTTTGTGCTGTTACTATAAAGTGAAGGCACTGAACTAGACAGTGATAATAATAAGAGTAACTAACATTTACTGAAAACTTATTACTTCTTGAACATATAGCTAAGTTAAAGAGGTTCAAGAGCAACAACAACAATAGTAATAGCAATGCAAAGAGTACAGCAGTTTTTGGTGTAAGGTATTATTCAATC
>PVJA010044155.1:0-16381 GCA_004027025.1 Myocastor coypus | reverse complement strand
TTTCCACTGAATTGGCTTCTCACTCTCTGCTTCACACACTGCCCTCTCAGGAGCACACTGCCTGGCCTCCCAGGCCTTCTTCTGAAATCGAGGTGGAAGCCTTCTTAAACTAACAGCTCTTGCATTCTGAATGCACCTAAAACCAATGCCACGTGGATGATGCCAGGGTCTGCTGCCAGCTGGAGCAGGAGCCAGGCTACCTTCTCTCTTGCTTGTAGGGATAGAGTGCCTGGATTGATGAACACTCTGACCTTGATTCCTAGGAACAAATTCTCCATGCCGGCGCCATTTTGGAACCTGGTTTGGCCGCTGCCGCCATTCTGGTACTTGGGTCTCTGTGGCCTTCTTCTCAAGGCAAAGCCTCTCTCCTTTGCAATTCTGGGGCTGCAAAGCACAGATAGCTGCCACCTCTTGTGATGCCCTCAGGCCATCTTTTCCATTCGCTGGTTCCTTCCCAGCAATGGAGATCCTCTCAGCTCCATCTTTTCAGTCCAAAGCTTTCCTGGTGCTTCCTTTCTGGCCAAACTCACATTTTAAATCATCCTGCTTGGCTCTTTTCTCTTGATTTTCAACATAAATCTGGCTAAAAACAACCAATAACAACCATGCCACCGCCCCAATAGTTTGCTGCTTTGAAATGTCTCTTGAAAGATTAATCAGTCTGCCATGCTTAATCTCAGTCTTAGGCAAAGTCTCTGGGCACGAGCAAAATTCCGAAAGACTTTCAGCCAATCCATAGCACAAATCATATGGAGTCCAGTGACCAATGCTGTCCTTTTTTCCAGCAGAAACTTCCTCATCCTGGTCTTTACAGGCAGGCCTTCTGTCAGTTCTCTGGTCTAAGCTCTGACCAGAATCACCCAAGCTGAAAAGCCGAAGCCGTTCTAGTGCTTTGTTTTTAGCCAACATCTCTGAACCTTTCCTATCTCTTCCCGTAAGCCATTCCCAAAAGCTTGTAATCCACATTGTCAGGTATAGTCCCAACAACGACCCCACTTCTCTGGTACCAAGTTCTGTATTAGTTACTTTTTTGCTCGTTGCTGAGACAAATACCCAACACTCAAAATGAAGGAAGGAAAGGTTTATTTAGCTCACAGTTTGTGGAGGTTTCAGTCCATATTCGGCTGGCCCAAGGCTGAGTGGAACAGAGCAGAGAGCATCCAGTTCATGGCGGCGGAACAGCAACAAAATGGTGGCAGAGGTAGCTAACCAACACAGCAGCAGAGCAACAGCAACAGCTAGAGCTCCAGTCTATCTCTCTGTCTCTCTTTTTATTACATTCAGGCTCTCCGCCTTAGCTCCCGCCCTAGGCTACACCCATAATCCCAGAAGTACTTCCACCCATAATCCCATCAGTACTAAAACCTATAATCCCAGGGATCATGGCTCAAGTCTCAAACTCTAGAATTCCCAGCCCAATGACTACATGAGGCTTTGGGGGGACAACTAGACACAAACCATAACATTGTTCTCTTCTTGATGCTTCTCAAAAGCAAGTTAAGAAAACTTGTGTTACCAAGAACTGATAGAAAATTTCTATCTTGGTGCATTAGGATGATGTTCTAATGTAGAAAAAGTGCAGGTTTCATGATAGCTACTGGATCTATAGTCAGATATTTATGCATTAGATCAATGAAGGAATACCCCAATTTTCTTCACTTCTAATTTTAATGCAAATCAAAGACTGAAACATATTTCTGTGTCACATCTTACATAGCAAGCACATCTGTTATTACACACATTCTCCTCTCCCCCTATACTTTTTTCCTACTAATGCATGGGAAATCACAAATGGTTATGTGATTGTTTGGATAAAGAACAAAGAAGAATCAGATACGGAAGATGTTTTGGCAATCAAGCTTAGCAGAACTTGCTAAAACAAACCATAACACACAAAAGAAGTGGGTTGTGCAGTCTTCAAGGGAGACTTCCTAGATTTGCACTTGTTTCCGTTCATTGGTTCATTGTATAATTCCAGAGTCCAGCTTTTTGTTCACTAAGGTGTAAGTGGCTATGTTTATCTTTGGCCTATTGCATTGGGCTACTCTACCAATGAATGGGAAAATGGTTCTAGAATGTTCAAAATGTTCTCAATGAAGGTGAACTACAAATGCATGATATTATAAAAATGACAGTTCAAATACCCATTTTGTTCTTCACATCTGGAGATGAGAAACACAAATAAATGAATTTATTACCCTTTGTTTTAAATCACATGCTTTCATCAATAAATAACATGCAAAACTCAAGGAGTTAAGATACTTTTGCAAATATACATTGCAAAGTTGAATGCATCAAATTGTCAGGTATTTTCATGGAAAGATCACATTATTAATTTCTGTATTCATACAGGTTCTATCTTACTGGTTTGCGTTATGTAAGCATTCCATTCATTAACATATGCTGGAGTGAACAGTAAAATGAGACCATACAATTTTAGAACTATAAGGAACTACAGACGATATCAAGTCTAGTTACCTCATTTTACAGATGACAACACTGAAGATCAGATAAATTAAAGAACATCTAAATTAAGTATTAATCATAAGTATTTAGATTTTAGGATGTTCTAATAAAATTATATGAAACAATTGAAACAAAATATATGTTCTTTCTTTAAAATAAACAGCACTATTTAGCTTAAATAATGACATACATTCTAATCTAATCAAAAAGGCTGAAGCCTAAAGTAACAAGTAAATTTCAGTGATTTACTATGAGCATACTATAAATACCAAATAACTAAGATTGCACATCTCAGTATGGCCAGATATTTGCATTTTTCAAGGTAAAATTAAAGTTTTACAAACACAACTAGAAGTGAAATTACCAATATATCAGAATATATATTCATTTCACTACAAAACTCAGATACAGTGATAATACTGGAATGAAAAGGTCCTGGAAAGAAATTCCAGAATCTAGCTATGAAGTAGAATTATCCCAGAAGAGGTAAATTAAAAATTGATACATTAATATGAATAAGAATAACAATTACACCATTGTTGTATCATTATCTTCTCTTACACAAATACAGAGGACTGCTAAAACCCATGACTTCTCTCATATGATTAAAAGTGAGATTGGAGTGCGCTTGCCCACCAATACTTTAGCAGGGAACATCTATAGGGTTGGTTTTTCTAGAGTGTTATAAAGAGCACTGGACCATCTGCAGGGTACCCTGCCCCCAGCACCTGCCTCCAGCTGGGGACAAAAAGGGGTAGGGAAGTAATGAGGGCCATTTTCCAGCATTTTAGAGCATACTTTGTTAAGTCTGTTTTGATTTTTGTGTCACAGTGAGCTGTGAACAATCATGAAAACTTGGTTCTCTTGGACAGTTCACAACAATCAAAAGGGGTTGAAACTTCTCTAAGAGAAAAGACAAACAAACCAACAAATAACAACAACAGCAACAACAACACAGAAGACTGATTACTTCCTCCAGAAAGGACTTGAAGGGGACTTTGTTCCAGCTATAAAATCTGCTCTCTAAGGAGCTGGTTTGCTTTCTGCCTTGCATCAAATTTTGCCAACTGTTGACAGTAATTCCTCTATGATTGGGATAGGTATCTGTTTCTTCAGATGTACAGATCAAAGTAAACATTCAAGGAATAGAAAAATAACAAAAATGACACAACCAAACAAAGAAAAAACATTAGTAACTTATCTGAAAGAAATGGGAAGTTCATTCCCTTTTCCCAGTGTCTATTGTACCCTTCAGATTCTATTTTTCTCTTTCAAGTTGTCACACTAAGGAGACAATATGATATTTGCACAATGAAAGAGTTGATGAGTTGGGGAGAAGGACGGGAGATATGGAAGGGAAAAGATATACTTATGTATATAAGCAGGATGCTTTCAACAACTGCACTGTGCATTTTTGCTGGTTTATGGAAAGAAGCAGTTTATTTTGTCTCCTTTTTTCAAGTCTAAGTACTTTTTATCTTCTTAATTTATCATACATTATTTTCTTTTTTTTCTTTCTTCCAGTTTTACATGCATATATCCGTAATATGAATAACACTAGCTGGGAGACAACATAGTTATGTATTACAACAAATACTGTGAAATTCATATTATTTGTAAAGTAATAATTTGAATCACTTGTGTAATTGTACTCTTTTTAAAAAATAAAAATAAGGTCCAGCCACATATCTCAGTGGATTAAAATGTCTGTTTAGGCAGAGGCAGTGGCTGGGGTTTGATTCCCAGAGTTCTGCGCTGGCCAGCACTCTGAAGCACATTGAGATGATCATTGACATTGGACATGGTGGAGTGCCTCTATACTTCCAGATCTTGGGTGGCTGAACACAGGCAGATAACTAGTTCGATCTAAATAGTGAGACCCTGTAGACACTGCATTAAATGCATAATAATAATAATAATAATAATAATAATAATAAACATAATACTTAACATAAAAAAGGAAATGGGGATCTGTGAATTGAATAAGGATTGAAAGTAACTATCTTAAAGTAGTTCAGTGAGCTACAAAAGAATACAGCTAAACACACTCATGAAAGATGATACATGGAAAAAATTAGAAGTTAAATGTAGTTAAAGAGGCAAAAAGAATGAAACAGAAACATTGATCTAAAGAGTTCAAAAATGGAGAGCCAGCCAGGGCAGGGGCATTTGATTCCTGGGCCTATCCTGCTGGTCCTGTCCCTGGGGCACGGTGAGAGAGCACTGAGACTGGGTGTGGTGGCACATGGCTGCAATCCCAGCACTTAGGAGGCTGTAAACAGGAGTCCAGTTTACATAGTAAGACCCTGCAGACCCTGTACCCCTCAAAAAATTTCAGGATGAGAAATTCACTAGGAAGATTCAAAAGCTGATTCAAACAAAAAGCATCAGTGAACTTGAAGGGAGAGCACTTGAAATTGTACAAAGGATCATCAAGAAAAGAATAATGAAAAAACAATTTAAAATGGCCCAGACAATTTTCATGGAAGTGAATCAAGTGAACCATAAACATAATGTGGGAGTAAACCAAGTGACAATTTAGAACAGCAGTTCTCAACCTGTGGGTCGCGACCCCGGTGGGGGTCGAATGAGCAAAACACAGAGGTCGCCTAATGCCATCAGAAAATACATATTTGAACCCATGCTATGCCATGGTGAAATGTTATTTATTGGAATTAGTAATAAATATTTCTCAACATATAATTAAATATTGTTTTTGTGATCAATCACTATGTTTAAATTATGTTTGATTTGTAGCAAGAATACACAATACATATCATGTATTTACATTCTGAATCATAACTGTAGCAAAATTACAGTTTTGAAGTAGCCACCAAAATTATTTGTTGGTTTGAGGTTACTGCGACATGAGGAACTGTATTGCAGGGTCACAGCATTAAAAAGGTTGAGAACCACTTACCGGTTTAGAACTAGGAGTAAAAATCTATCTATCTGTCTGTCTGTCTATCTATCTATCTATCTATCTATCTATCTATCTATCTATCTATGTAACTAACTAATTTTACTTGGTACTGGGAACTCAAGATCTTTTGTTTATCAGGCAAGCACTGTGCCACTAAGCTATATCCCCAGCCTAGAAAGTCATTTAAAAAATGACAGCAGAAAAAACTTCTGAGTAGGGAAATAAACATTTATGAAGCCCAAAGAACCCCAAATAGAATAAATATAGCAAGAAATCATATAATTACATTGTTAGAAGTCAAAAGAGAATTTTGAAAGTAGCAAGAAAAAGGCAATTTGTACTGGGGAAACTCCATAAGAAACTGAGGGAGTCTATTTATATTATACCTGCTTTACAAAAAAAGTCAGGGTTAGTTGGAATGAAAGAATATTATTCAGCAGAATGATAGCATAAACTCACTGGTAACAGTGAGCTTAGAATGAAATATTAAATATTACTACTATAGTGGAACTGTATAAATAACAACTTTGGAGTGAACATTAAAGGATAAAAGTATTAAAAAAGAACCATAACTACAATAATTTGTTAAGAAGTACATAATACAAAAGTTGTAGGTTTTGGTGTCAATAACTTAAAGTTTAGAGGATACTGAAATTAGAAGTTTTTTTTTTTTTAAATCTGTGATCAAATTTAAGTTATTCACTTAATCTAAGTTATTCTATATAACTCTTGAAGTAAATGCAGAAGAAAAACCAGCCACATACACACACAAAACAAGAAAAAAGAAGTTAAAGCCCTTTACCACAAAATAACAGCAAACATTAAATCACAATTGAAAGATCAAAAGAAGAAGGGAAGAACAAAGTAATTGTAGCCATAGCTATTAATAAAATGACAAGTGTTAATTAAAATTCCCAGTCAAAATAAGTAGCTGAATAGATAAAAATAAAATTTGCAGGAGCTGGGCAGATAGCTCTGTGGTACAAATGCCTGCTTGGCAAGTACAAGGTCATGAGTTTGAACCCCGATCCCACACAAAAATAAATAAGTAAATAAATAAATAAATAAATAAATAAATAAATAATAAAAACATAAAATAAAATAAAATAAAATAAAATAAAATAAAATTTGCAATGTGTTGATGAAAAAAGACTCAGAGTAACTTCAAGGTTAGACAAAGTAAATGGGTAGAAAGTATGTATCAAGAAAACAGTAACCAAAGCAGACTTATTAAGTCAAACAAAAAAGATCATTATATAAGGATAAAGGTATCAGATGGATAAGATAACAATCTGCTTGCTAGAATTCTCTTTAGTGGAATCTTCTTGACTAGAATAGAATAGCAACAGAACAGCTATAAATTTAAATTATTCTAAAGCAGCTTTCTCCATTGCACTATTTTTCATTTTTTTCGAGCTCCTTTTAATATTGAAATCTCTGGAGACCAAAGAGAATAGGACATGGAGAAAGGAACCAAAGGACAGTACCCATGTGATGTTTAGGAAGGCTAATTAGCTTTGTGTATTGAAATCTCTGGAGACCAAAGAGAATAGGACATGGAGAAAGGAACCAAAGGACAGTACCCATGTGATGTTTAGGAAGGCTAATTAGCTTTGTAATGACTAAAGTTTATGTTGTATAGAAAAATGACTGAAGCAACACATTTGGAATCTGTCTCAGCTACTCTTCTCTCATTGCTGGAACAAATACCTGACACCCAAAATGAAGAAAGGAATGGTTTATGTAGCTCACAGTTACGGTTTCGTTTCATACTTGGCTGGCTCCAAGGCAGAAAGGCACATGTCAGAGAGCAGCAGTTCATGGTGGCAGAACAGCAACAATGACAACAGAGAGGAAGTTTGTCTCTCTGTCTCTCTTATATTACATTCAGGCGATCAACCTCAGGCTCGGTGTAGCACTCATACAATCCCAGCAGTACTTGGACACATAATCCCAGCCTTGGATCAATCATAATCCCATGACTGCATGAGGCTTTTGGAGGACAACAAGACACAAACCATAACAGGATCTCAAAGATTATGTCTCTTACGTATTCCATCTTCCTTTGTAACCGTAGGTTTTCTGGAACAAGTATTCTAGTATAAAGACAATGAAATACTATGCTAGTATTTAATTTTCTCTTGGTATTTCTCAGGGACTCCTAATTTAAATTCTCTTCTATTCAATTCCATTCATGATTTGCTAAATTATGTTAAACTGGGTCTGTATTGGTAGACTGGAATTTTATACATTCATTATTTTGATTTAATATATATCTACTATCATTGAGATGGTAGGTAAAGATAGGAAAAATCTCTTTTCTTTCTTTCCTTCCTCCCTTCCTCCCTTCCTCTCTTCCTCCCCTTCCTCCCCCTCCTTTCCTTCCTTCCTTCCTTCCTTCCTTCCTTCCTTCCTTCCTTCCTTCCTTCCTTCCTTCCTTCCTTCCTTGCTTCCTCCCCCTCCCTTTCTTTTGCAGTACTCAAGACTTTGCATTTGCCAGGCAGATACTTTGAGCTATCTCCCCAGCCCTAGCCTTACTTTCTTTCTGCGAAGAATTAAGGATTTCATGATGCAATTGTCACTTACTACATACAAAATAGCTTTCACATTTTTACTTTTCCCTCTGTGAGTCTTATCATTATTCTTTTATTAGTCTAATTGCTTTAGCTACCTTGGAATCTAGCTAATACCTTCTCATAAATTTAGTTTCTGTAGTCCACATTAAGGTTTTTAATTATTCCAACTGGAAAAGTATTACTTATCCAATATTCAGTTTCCACAATCTTCCTAGCAACAGAGTTTTTCTTTGTCACTTAGGTTGTGTGATGGTGACTCAGCCAAATGCTACAGACTCCTTAGCACATTAATTAGCTCTCTGAATCTATCACCTAAGGTTTGAATCCAAGAGTGAAAAAACTTACTATAGCACATGCTTTTGGAGAAAATGCTTTCTTTGGGACAGAGTTATTTTCAAGCCTTCCAAATATTGCAAGTAGTAGGGAACTGTTGAGGAGAGAAATAAGTAGCTCTGGGTCATTTTAGGTGAGTGGCTTAAAAACAAGGTGTGATTTAATCATAAGCCAGAGAAATCATAGCAGAAGGTTGGGAAAAAGACTCTCAGAGATGTCTGGAGTTAGAAGAGTTTGGTGGCAGCATTTATTTTTAGTAGACTATAGGATTCAGTCAGAGACTGCACAAAAAAAGGGCTACACTCCGTATTACATCTTGTATTCCTTTGTGAACAATACCATAACAAAGTTTCCTTACTTTTTTTTTCCCTTAGACATGGTATCTCTTCCAGGATGCAATATGCTGTCCAGAAGGGAAACATTCTATCTCAAATAAAGTGTAAATTTCAAGAAAACTGACATTTTTTTCTAGGAACAAATAAAGTTAATTTTGAACTTTTTAGTGATTGGAGAGTACTTTTTAAGTTAGGTGGCTAAGGAAAAACAATTTTATTTATGAAATGCTACACAATTCAGCAATATTCCTAACTGTAGTAATAATTTAGAAATAAGAGGTAATAATTTAGAAATAATTATTAAAGTATTTCATTTTTTACTGTTACTCTATGAAGTTTAAGACTCTTAGGTTATCTTTTAATATAACAAGTTTTAGACAAAACTGGAGGACAGCATATTACATAGATGACATACAGAAATTTGTTCTCATACATAGTATCTTATTTTTAAAGGAATTTTTTTCTGTATGTGATATGAGGGTATTCTAAGACTAAGCACAGTCCTATACTGCCAAAGTTATCTTTGAGTTATTAAAATCCATTTTTTAGCAGTTCACTTCTCTTATCAATTACCAACCTAAGAGTCTTTCCATTATAAAATATTATTTTGGTCAGCTATGAAAACTATTTAAATTACTAAATACAGAAAAGATTTTCCCTTTAGTATTTCAAATATTGTCTTAATATTTATGACTTAGACCCTTGTGAATGGACTAAGGCTTATTATGGAATACAAATGTGTCTTTTGGTTTGAAAGACTGGGTTGAATGGAGTCATGTTTGGATGGACCACCTTACCTACTAAGTTGTATAAAAAACAAAATAATACAAAACTTGGGGTTTGACTTTCAGCAGGTAGCACTGTTCATCCTGATTTTGTCTTGAACAGTTGTCCCAGCATTCTATTTCTTGGGCAAATCATGACGCCTAAACATTCAATAGTGTTCATAATGCTTGAGAACCAAGTTCAAGGGAACAGGTCTCAAAGCAAGTGATACGTAAAATCTATCAATTTTTTTTTCATTGAAAACTACACATTATAAGACTCCAAACTATAAGTTTTAAACTTCATACCATGGTTCCAGTTTTAACTAACACTGCCCAGGAACAATTATTAGTAGTAGGCACATTTACTGTCAAAATTATGACAGTTTGGATGATATAAGCTCAACTGGAGTTATAACATTATTTGCAGTGATAACTTCTTTTTATGGAAAATTTAAAAAGCCAATATTGGTTTGTTTCTATAAGAAAAAGAAAAAGCTAAAAATTTATTCCTTTAGCATTAGTACTAAGAGGATCTTATCTTGTAATATTTCATATAATAATAATAATGAGCTAAGATTTCTAAATTTGTGTATTATTTTTAGCCCAATTTCATAAAGTAGTTATATCTACCCTTACTATTTATTGCAAATGGAAATTGTGCAAGATTTCAAATGAAAATTTTAAGTCGATTTATTTATTTATTTATTTATTTTTGTGTTTTAGGAAAGGGTTTACCGGTGTTCAGGGTCTCACTACTAGATTGGACTCATAGTGATCTGCCTATTCATAGCCTCCCAAAAGCTGGGATTACAGGCACCTGCCACCAGTCTCAACTGATGTCTCAGCGTGCCCCAGGGGCAGAACCCACATATTGGACTTCAATTCTAATTCCCTTATTACCTTGCAGGTAAATTTAAACTACTTCTTTGAACAATATTATTTTCACTTCCTTCTTTAATACCTTTAAAGATATTTTAAAATCTATACGTAGAACTATATATACTATGAAATAAATTTATTATTATGTCTTTTTATAAATAAAGACAATGTGTTCCCTTTAAGGCTCTAGGGCACTTTTATGAACTATAAACTTCTTAGTGAATCATGTGGGAGCAGAGTTCTTTTACTATAACATTCTTCTGACAGTTCCACATTTTTGGATGACACTTGCACATGGAGCCTGGTAGCGTATAAGATCTAGCAAAGAAAATGTATGAATCTTTTGTGCTAAGGCTAGAGGATGAAAGGTTGAAATTGAAAGTACAAAAATTTTGTCAACAATTAAAATTCTTGATAATGGTCAACTTTTCCAAAAAGAAATTTGTTTTGTAATGAAAACTGTCATAGAGAGCTGGGCGTGGTGGCTCATGCCTGTAATCCCAGCACTTGGGAGCCTAAGGTAGGGGGATCGATGTGAATTCGAGACCAGCCTGGGTTACCAAAGTGAGCTCAAGGACAGCCTGAATTGAACATCAAGACCCTGTCTCAAAAAGACAAAAAACAAAACAAAAAACCCCCACAAAACTGTCGTAGAAAGTTTTGTTAATGATGTCATGGGTTCTAAAACAAGCTCCTAAGCTGTAAGGCAGTATATTACAGCTATACTCTCTTTTTCTGGTTCATGTTTTCTTTTTTTTTAATTTTTTTCTTTGAAATCCTACATTCTTTGCTCAAAGAAAATCCCCCTAGTGTAACCCACATCAAAAGTGTATGGAAGATGTTTTTAGTTTTTCATCTATATGAATTCAATTTTTAAAAAATGTATTTGGTCTCACTATGCAGCTTGGACTCATAGTGAGCCTCCTTCTTTCAGTTTCTCCAGTGCTGGGATTATAGGTGTGCACCACCACACCCTGGTCATGGTGGCCTGCTTAGCCAACCCAGGGGCAGGGCTCACCAGACATGTGGTGATAGGATCGAATTCCAGTTCATATGCTTGCCCAAGCATGCACTTACTTAGTCCATTGAGCTATTTTACCAGCCTTTGAATTCAAACAATTTTATTTTTCTTTTTAAAGTGTGACATTTTTGGGCCAGCCAAATAGCTCAGTGGATTAAAGCACCTGCAAGCAGGATGAGGGGTCAGGGGTTCCATCCTCAGGCCTGCCTTGCCAGCCCCATCCCCAGGGCACACTGAGACTGCAATTGAGACTGGGTGTGGTGGTGCAGCTTGTAATCCCAGGTCTTGGAAGGTTGTAAGGAGGCAAATCACTATGAGTCCTATTTTGTAGTGAGACCCTGAACAACTTGACAACTTGTAAACATTTCTTCCCTAAAGTATAATAATAATAATAATAATAATAATAATAATAGTAAATATTAAAAATGTGTGACTTTTTCATCCTATAAAAGTTATTTCTTTTGAAAAATTCTTATAAATTGTCCTTCATTTAAATAATAAAGCAGATGAAAAAATAGGTAGGCCTGTATGTATGACATTTTTGTCTGCTTAACCAGACTTCCCAATTATTAGAACTCTAGTCCCTAGTCTGAGGACTCAAGATTGTGAGTCATGTATAAAGTTCTATAAATGTTATTCAATTGATGTTTCTCTAGTTGAATTTATAACTTGCAATAATGGTAAGATTAAATAGGGCTGGGGTACAACTGGAAAGAGAATGGATACAGGGAAAAGAATGCTACTAAGACTGTACTTCATATCTCAGACCTGGAAAAGAACACTAGAGATCTTCCTTCAACCCTTGCAGGGAGAAAAAAACAAAGAAACAAAAAACCAAACCAAACCAAAACAAAAAACTCTCTCACACTTTCCATCTATTAGAAGTTCATTTGTGATTAACAAGCCCCTCTTTAAAATGCAAATTTGTCTTGTGAACCTGTAAACCTCATTCACACCTTATTGTTAATTACTGTGATGTTCTAGAATATGATCAACACTTAACTGATATTGGTAATCTAGGAATGAACAAAAAGCTATGGGTGGAAAAAAAAAGGAAATTTTGGTAGAACAGGTCTTTGTAGTAATGAAAGAATTTCATTTGTGAAAAATTGGAGTATATTAATGTTTTGAAGTTGTACTTAGAAAAAGTGGCAGTAAATAGAGGATCACAATATGAATAGTTTTCCTGATTGCAAATGTTTGGATGAGATCAAAACAAGGATAAAAGCCCACAAATGTCCAATGTATAAAAATTTTGCCCTAACAAGTTAATTTAGATTATACTTTTTTTCTGGAAAATTTTCTAGTAATTTTCAGCACTACAACTCTGTTATCTTGGATTCTAAGACTCAGCTGGTTCAATCTTTTAGGTTTGAAGTGCAAATGATTAATTCCAAGGAAAAATAAATGAAGGTGCTCTATTTCTTTTTTATTGTATCACTAGTTACTCACTTCAGAGACTACAGAATATAATCCTACAAATACAGTATTTCTTTATTATATGACCCAAGATAAAAAAGTTATTGATAAACATTACACATAGATTGAAACACTGCAGTGTACTCCATATATAGGTACAATTACTACACATCAGTAAAAATACAATAGAAGCTACAAGTTTGTAAAATCTAAATAAGATTTTTATTGACAAATTATACATCTTTGCTAGGTAGAAATTCAAGGAAAATATTTTGTGATGTGATCTGATATTATCAATCACCTCTCTTTTCATATTTGAAGTAAATATACTAAACTCTTTACTGTTAAGAAAAGGGGTCATTTTTGCTGCCAAAATACCTAACATTAGTTTTTACATGGTTGGCTACATTTGTAAACTATTATACGAAAACATAAGGTTGGAACATTGTCATGTTCCTTCTTTGAGGTGGCAAAAGTTCCTTAGTTGCTCTATGTACTATTTTATGGTGCTGATGGATTCTTGTTCTAAATAATATTTTTCCTCTTCTATTGTTATTGAAATGAATTCTAATAAGGGAAATAGAGATGTTCTGATGAAAATTTTTCTAGTAGACATGGACTGGCAACCAATACAGGTAGGATACCTATATTAGGTAGCAGAACACATTGTGTAGCACATTCTTTAGAATCAGTTGATCCTTCTGCAGTGCATCCTTTATTCACTTGAAAGTATTTTGTCAGGTAATGAAGGAATAATGGAAAGGAAACATAAATCTACATTCATTTAGATCACAGAAGCATTACTCTAAGGTATCTCGTTCACATGAAGGAATGAAAGATCTCCCAGAAGTACTAATATTTCATAAAGCCTTTCCTTGGAGATTTGGTATATGAGTCTCAGCTGGCCTTTGAATGCAATAGTGAAGTAGTTAATCAACATGATTGAAGTGCAGATCTCTGAAATACAAGGGATAATAAAATTATGCAGCCAAAGTTTAAATTTAAAATAATTTTTAATCAATATCTACTTGTGTTACACTAAAATTTCAAATGAATTGGCAAGCAGTTATTATAGGAAAAGACATAATGTTATTAATCCCACTCAACATATACCCACTCACACTGAACACACTTCTTGCCACTTTATGAAAGAACTTTGGAAATTATTTCATAAGTGTCTTTATAAGGTATGATCAACAATCCAGTGAATGCTGCTGAGTACCTTCTAACTGAAAAGCAGGTTCATATAAACATTATGGTGTGTTCTAGTCTACTTATTCACTGGATCTGGCACTGGGTGACTCCTGGATTTTTCCAAAGTCAAAATGTCCTTGAAAGATAACTCTTTGAATCAATTTAGGACAACAAATCAGCCACAAGCACATAGCTAAAACAGGAGAGAGGACATCTAGAACTGGTTTAGAAAGTGGCAATGATTATTATGGAAGAATAACTATGAGATAGGTGCGTTCAATGCAAGGCTGACTATTCTGAGCAAGACTAATTAGCAATGTGTCCTTTGCTATAATGATTCTTTTTATAATTTAAGCATTCATCATATGTTTTGATCATACCACATAAAGGGTGATTTGAAACAAATGTGAATCTTTCCAACTGATTTTTATTTGTCTTTTCCTTACTTGTCCTTATTGTACCCCTCTTTATTTTATTATATTTTTTAACTCCCTTTTTTTCCCTACTCATACTTATCACTGTTGTTTTGTACTTCTGGCCGAGGAATATTTGTGGAATACATAATTGATCACCTGGACAATATCAGAAGTCAACAATAGAAAAACTTTATGCTAACTAATAATTGTACTTTTAATTATACAAATTAACTATTATTTAGAAAAAAATCCATACTAGTAATGAAATAACTAATAATTGCCAAGACATTTAATAGAAGATGACACCTAGAAGGTCAAAAATGAGACTGTAGCATCAGAAATCAACAGAACTCAATACGATTGAAAGCACATGCAGAAACTATTATATTGTTTATAAAACATTAAATGAAAACCCTGAAATTAGAAAGCTAGTATATCATCTTATCAAATGCAGAAAGTTATTTCTTTCTGATCCAAATCTACAGAAAGGGATATTTGAAATTTTGAAAGTTACAGTAAATTAAAAAGTTAAATATTCAGGGTCAAATTGTGTGTGTGCATGTGTGTGTGTGTGTGTGTGTGTGTGTGTGTGTGTGTGTGTGTGTGCATGTGTATGTTTGTGCATGTGTTGTATGTGTTGCAACTGCTAGTGATACCTGTCTCCTGGCATTGACATCCTTGGATAGTCTTGCCTATTAAGTTGGTCTGTATGTACAATGGTTATGTTAAAAGTGCCAGTGTGTTGCTCCTAATACCAGTTTAGAGAAGCCTTTAGTACTTTTGCCCTTGAATTTTGGATCGCTAATTCTGGGAGTAGCTAGTAACTATGTCATAAGGCATTCCAGCCATCCTATGGAACTAAAATCCATAGTCAACACTGACTTTTCAGGTGTGTGAGTTAAAATCTTATAAGACTACTCCTCCAGGCCCAACCAAGTCTTCAGATGGCTGTGATTCCCGCTAACATCTCAACTGTACCATCCTAAACCACCTCCACCAAACCACTCTTTAATTTCTGTTGATATTAGATTTCTGAGGGGATAATATATATCTTATTTTAAAAATCACTGAATTTTGAAGTGACTTTTATAATAGGTAACTATCATGGCTTAGATCAAGAATGTTCCTGAAGGGCCAGCCAAATAGCTCAGAGGATTAAAGCACCTGCAAGCAGCATCAGGGGACAGGAATTTGATTTCCAGGCCCGCTGTACCATCTCCACCCCCAGGGAGCCCTGAGACAGCAATTGAGACTGGGAATGGTGGCACATGCCTGTAATCTCAGCTCTTGGAAGGCTGTAAACAGGAGGATCACTACAACTCTCATCTAGTAGTGAGATGCTGAACACCCTGTAGACCCTTCCCTAAAATAAAAAAGAAAAAGAGAAAGAAAAAAGAAAAATAATGGTCCTTGAAAAATCACTCACATAAATGGTGATTTTGGAAAGTGAATTAAGGGGCAAGAGGGGATAAGGAAGAACAAGCCTCTTTTTTTCTCCCATAAATTTTAGGCTATCAGTCCCTTGGTAGGTGTAGCATTGCTGCTCTCTTCTTGTTTACATAGTGAGGACCCTGGCCCTCTGCTGGGTCACTTAGTTGAACTTCTAAAATTCTCATGTTGACACAATGAATGATACATTCTAGAAGTAGGCACATGTCTTCCATACCCCACGATTTAGCACTGCTGCGTAACTTAAAACTTCTAGGCTTCTCAAGTTTGCACAAAATGAATCCCAATCTCATCTCTTATTGTCATCCCAATCACTCAGTACTACATTCTTTTCTCTTGCTAACACCATCTAGAATTTTGCCTGATCCATCCATCCATCCATCCATCCATTCTTCCATCCACCCATCCATCGATCCATTCATTTATTGTGGCACCAGGGATTGAACTCAGGACATTATGCTTGCCAGGCAAGTACTTATGCTACTGAGCTGTCTCCCTGGCTCTTGCGTCATTTATTAATTCCAGAAATAACTACATTTTCAACTACAGTTTCTCCTCTTTGTCTCCTTGATGGTACTCTGGCTAGCATTAGTTTACAATACA
>PVJA010044154.1:0-16328 GCA_004027025.1 Myocastor coypus | reverse complement strand
AACCTATACGTACTGGGTTGGCATAGTCTGCCTTTCCCCTCCTCATTTTTATGTAAAAGTTATAATTTTAAGTATTATTGATAAGTAGAACAATAATATGAAAGCTTAAAATAGAAAGGACAACAGAAACATTTAGAACCAAAAATGCAAGCAGAGTTATGCACTTTGATCTTCTGTCTTCCTTCAGTCCTGTAGAATCTGCCTTTAACCAGAGCATATCCTCCCTTTGTCGTGGTTTGTTTCCATTTGTCCCCCCAAAGCCTCATGAAGTTGTGGGGTAGACTTCGAGAGTTTGGGCTTGGTTATTGACCCAAAACTGGTATTATGGGGGTGAGGGCTCCACCCACCCTGGGGCAGATCACAGGAGTGTAGTGTAAGGGAGGGGGCCAGGCCGGCCTCTTCCTCACTGCTGCTTTGCATTTTGCACTTGCTGCCCTCTGTCCCTTGCCACCATGCCTTGGGTCTGGCTTGCTATGGACAGAAACCTTCACAAGGCTGTGAACTAAACAAACCTCTCCTTCTTCTCATTTGGTGGTTGGTTATTTTGTTGTAGCAGGGAGAGAAAAGTAACCAAGACAGCCCTGAATTTCCTTTTATCCTCACTTTCAAACATCCTTTTGATTTTGGGAGCCCTGCACACTTTATAAGGCAGACTTCTTAAGATGACCCTCAGAAATTGCAGACAACTTGCTGGCATCCCTTTTAGCTGAATGGAATTATTTTCTTCATCTGTGAAACTACTTTGGCAAGTCAGATAGTGGAAGAATATCCCTGAGCCACAAAGCTGGCTTCTGTCAATTGCTGCTTAACTTGTTGCAGTAAGCAATGGGTAGAGATCTTGTTAGAATAGCATTTCTTTACTTTTCAATCTATTAGTCACTTATAGAATATCATGTAATACTTTCCCCTTCAAACTTGTTTAGTTCTCTGTGCCAACTAAGCATCAACTGCTTGTTTATTATGATCACTTTTTTTTTCAATTTTGAAATCCAGTGTGACCCTCACTTGAAGGCTTTTACTATTTCTGTAGATACACTAGTGTTTTCCCCCTTGGTACAAACTGCCTACAGCTTACAAATTCATCCTTGCTTTTGCCATCTCAGAGCCAGTATGGATATCCTCAGGGGCGACAAAGTGATCCCTTCAGAAGATGCCAGCATGGAAGAACAAATTGGACACTGAAAATTTCAGGACAGTGTGTCTAAGAGAGACAGAGTGCACATTTTTATCTATCATGGCTATTTAGGACTCAAGTATTAGCACTCTTTCATCTGTTTCAATAGGAGTAAATTCTTTAAACTTTTCTTCTGCTTGTACCGTCTTATACAACAAATAAATATAAATGTGTGGCTTTTGTGTAGGTCCACTTAATTTTAAAATCAGTCCTTTATGCCTCAGATATCACTGTGGTTCCTCAAGGGTGTTTTACAAACTACCTTATACCTGTCTGTACCTGCAGCCAGCCAGGATTATGCACAAATATTGCCATTCACATGGCCTTTGCTCATTAATTTAATTGGCCTATAGTTATCTAGTCTCCCACAGGGAAACAAAATAGCATGAAACCCTTCACCACTTGTATATTAAGAGGAGGAGAAAATGCTTTATTTGGAATATTGCAACTTTTATTTGATGAAAGTTACTATTAACATATTTTCATAATCTTCCCAGCCTAGCAACAGCAGGAGTAAAAGGTGTGAGGGCCATGTAATATTCATGAAATTAAGACGACTTGAGATGAAAGGGAGTTCCATTAGAGAGACCAAGTGTGACAATATGACACATATTTGCATATTTTACACTTTAAATCTTTTCAGCACATCCAAGTTGATATATGGATGTAAACATGCATTGCCAGTTTTTAGCATATTATAAGCCCTCAAGACTTTGCATGCATTTTAATATGTTTCATTATTGCTGTAGATTTTAATTTCCAAACTGCACAGCTTTGATGGAAGGAAGCTGCAAGTCAAGGCATCTGGCCTCTGCCCCAGGCAAGCACAGGCATTTCCTTGAATATTTTGGGTAGAAACTAGTCTATTTAATTGTGGGGCAGTGGGGGAAATTTTTTTAAAGTGCTGCCCAGAAGCAGGTTCTGTTTGGTACACATACTAATTAAGTGTTAACTTAACCATCCTGGAAGAAAAGCTAAAGCGTTCAACTGTGGATGTGCCAAAGGAGACAAATGTGTGGAGCTTTCTGAAACCCTTTTTCCCTCCCCTCAGGAGTCCTAGCTCCTGTTTTTGAACGTAGACATTATCGTAAGGCAGGGTTAAAAAGAAATTGAAACTGTGTTCATTTTTTAAAACAACTCAAAAAGATTTTCAGTTGCTTGCTTTGTTTTCTAAAACACACTCTTGCTGGTTAAGAGGTTCTCATAAATCCAAAAGCACATATTTAGCCCAAACATGATAGAATCTACATCACTTGTAAAGGTGTATATTTGATTGTTCTTTTACAAATGAGTATATTTAAACAGATGGAGATTGATTTTAGTTTGTCTATTGTCTATAAAGAAAATGTAAAGATTAAAAATGTATTTTAATATGTTCCAGTATTGCATTTTTCATTATTCATTAAGTTGTCTCTTCATTTACTATGTTGACCATTAAGAAAACCAGATTTTCCAATGGTCATATCAAAATTCATGTTTATTTGCATAAAGTGATCATTCTCTGTTATTAGTTTCTTCTAAGCATAGAATAGCATTTTATTTTAAATTTCAGTGCTATAGGAAAGCATTCAGTACAAAAACTCTGGTTGTACATCTTTCTATAAATATAAAAGTAAAGACCCACCACTGAGGAACATATTTGTAAATCTCAAAAATACAAAAGTGCTGCTAAACATAACATTAATTAGAAAGGGATGAAAAAAAACTGCATTGCTTTGCTGAAGGAATATAAACAAATTGAGGAAATAACAATCCTTTCTTAAAAATGCACTTTACCATGCTCAAAAACGAAATGCTTGTCCTCTTGTAAATGCAAGCAACAAAACCCTATTCTTTTCTAGTCTTTTTTTTTCTAAAACTTCATGAGTGATCACACAATAGCTATAAATATTTTGAGGAACTATCTGTTCCTGCAATTTACACTGTGCAATTGGAAACAGTTGAGAATGTCCCTGCAATTTTAACTTAACATGCAGTCATGTGATCACAACGAAAGAGCTGATTTGTCAATAGTGCTAGTGCTTACACCAGCAGAAGGTGGCCATGTTTGTTCCCCTTTGTCTCCTCAGGGAGTAACCTGGTGAGGCTATCGGACAGAAGTTCAAACATGTGCGGGTTTCTATGTTTTAATTTGTTTCTTCTAAATGTGCTCTTTTCATAGCTCCAAAGAGAAGCCCTCTTATGCAGAGATTCGCAGGCACATTGCATTATTATTGGAGCCAGTTTCATAAACAGATGAAAAGCATTATTTTTAAATTGTTTAGCAAATATCCCTAATACCTGACAGCTCCTAGTAGTACTACTAAATATTTGTAAGATCTAATGTTGAAGGTTTTCACTTGGATCACTTTCTGTTGAGTCATATTTAGTCCTTATACCCTTTGATGCTAACCTTCCTAGGAAAAATGTACTTTATTTCCATGGCTCAATAAATATGCAAGGCAAACTATCGTACTACAGAGTTCCTACTAGATTATCTCCAAATAGTTGAAGCCCCTTCAAAACCCAAGCCACAAACTATGACTCTTTCCTGGTGAATTATTCTCCCACAAGATGATATTCTGGTTAATTATGATGAGCACTGAGGTCATCCATTCTGTATAATGACTGACATTTATTTTCTTTAAAATATTTGGAATAGAGTCTCTCTACACAAGTTGAACTGATAGTGATCCTTCTGTTTTTATCTGCCCCCGTGCTGAAATTACAGGCATGCACCACTTTACCCATTCATTGTGGCTGGCTCAGTGCATCCAGGGGTGGAGTTGGCATGGCCTGTGTTGCCAGGTATCAAACTCTGCTCCCTGCAGTTGCCTAACCAGACACTTAGTCCACTGAAATATCCCATCAACCCAACAACTCGTAATTTTTTCCAGGTATTCACTGACATGTGTATGCATCGTTTATGAACTTTCCCTTGGGAAAAATATTAACAGCTTTTGTCACAGCCAATCCTTTTTCCAGGCCCCACTTCCCTGGCCCTTTTGGTGATCATGTGCCTGTTCTTCACCCCAGAACCTCTGACTTCACTCTGTCTTGTCCTAGAGGGTACTTCCTTGAATCCATCTATATGTTGTCACACATCAGGCTCAGCTCTGAGGTCTGACGAGAAAGGTCCTTTGTATGTGAGTCTGCTTCCACCAACCCTACTGTGAGTCACGAGGCTGTAGGAACCACCTTTGTTGGATTCTACACTGGTTCATTTATCCATTTTCAAAATTTGATGAAATTATAACTAACTAATTCACAGAGTATCAAAGACATCTGACTGTCCCACAGTCCATCAGGTGAATTAGAGAGGAGCAAAAATGGCAACATTTCCTCCATTTATGCTCTCTGGATCACTTGTGGTACAGCAATCTGTCTGCATGATTATTTATTTCTTCTTTGAATTTTACATGACATTTAATCAAAAACTACAATCAGAAAACTAATTTAACAAGGATGCATAACTCATTCTGAACCTTTCTACCTCAGATACAACCCGCGAATACGAAATAATAAAAAGAAGAATGATATAAGGTAAGAAATACAGAACAAAAGAGATAGTGAGGAAATAACAGAGTGTAGCGAATGTTATGAGTCAAATACTTGTCACAAGTTCTTTCTCATGTAAAGATTATCAGGCAGGCTGGTTTTATCACTATTTTAAAGGTGGAAATCTGAAATCGAACATTAGATGATTGTAAACATAACCTGCAGAAACAGTGCTAATGCTTAGCCACTAGAGAGTACAACCTATATGCTTATGATTTTTGTCAACTTGTCTGCCAATCATTAAAATTCCACTTCCCATCTAATGTTCTGAGAAGACTCATCTTTATTACTTTTAATAAGAAGTCACAGTGAGAGAGCTTCAAAGCATGTTAGTAGTACATTTCTGATAATTGACAAAATGCATATTGTTGTCCTTGTATAAGTTATCTAGAGCAAAGAATGCAGACATGATAATTTTGTAATCATTATTGATACAAAAATTCCTTCTCATTGAACTAAGAGAAAGTAGTTTTATACATAGCCCAACATTCCATAAATTTAGTGGGTTATTGGCAGCACTAGCAATGTCAGAAGCTGGTGATTTACACCTTTTGCAGCACAATGCACTAATCTAGCTTTACTTTTTATACCTCTTGGTTAGACATTTCTGCTGGGTGGTTAAGGGCAAGTTAAAGCAAGACCTTTATAACAAAACATGTAACTTTTGTACCACTCAAGGTTAGTCAAATCCCCTCAGGATGTACACAGTGCTTCGTGAAACTGCTGTCAGTGTCAGTCATCTGGATGAGTCATGGCCATTTCTTGACCAGTTTGTTCTCTGTGAAAGCCTGAAAGAATGCTTTCTCTCTAAGTGACTCTCTGTGGGCATACTATACATCATCAGTTCCTTTCGTCTGTGGCCCCCAAATCTCTTAGAACAGAAAATTTGGTACACCTCTGAATCATAGGATGTTACAGCACAGGTTCTCTTATGTCTTGAACCCTCACTGACCTTGAAGGGGTGGGGCCAAAATATTGGCTATCTTTGTAGCCCTTCTTTTTCTCTCACTTTAGGTCTATAAACTTACATTCTTAGCTCTCCAGAAGAGAAGCTTAGTGATACTATTACTCTATAATATAGATTCTTGAGCTTAACATCACTGTCTTTCTGAATATTAAATGTCTTAGACTTAACTTGGACTAAGTAATTTTATCAATCTTTGACATTCTAATAAATCCTTATAGAATGTGACAAAAGCATTTACACATGTTTGCAGAGAAATTTAGAAATTTAAGCATATACAAAATTGTAGCCAGTCAATCCTATGATATTTTCCTTGCCTCTTACTCTCTTTTAACACCCTTTTTTGTTTTCTTGTAAAACAACCATTTACTTGAGAGAGAGTATAATATCAATTGAAATTACATTAGAAGTAGCACACATCTAAAAGAACAGAATGACAGACATTCTAAGCATAGTTTTAGTGTTACACATTGTTACCTCACTGTGGTAAACTTTTTGGAGGTTCTTAGAACCGTCATCTCACTCATCCTGTGCAAGGTTTTGCTCCTGCCATACTTCCTATCGTTTCTGCTGGCAGTCACTTCATTGTTTAACCTATAAATCCTTGACTTCCACTCAGCTGTGTTATACCTCTCCATTTTTATTTCTTCTTATGGATTCTTATACTAGGGAGACTATATATTTACACATGTAGGTCTGGTTTATTTCACTTATGAGTATATGTTCAAGATAACATCCACTTATATATGAAGGCTTCTAGTTTATCATTCTTTATAGCTGAGTAATATTGCAGTGTAAAGAAAATACCACATCTTTTCCATTCATCCTTCAGACGATAGGCATTTTGGTTGTTTCCAAGATTTGACTATTACAAATTTGCTACTATAAACATAGGTGCACAGGTATCATTATGGTGTGTTCTCAGTTCTTCTGGGAAAATTCCCAGTAGGGATATTGCAGGACTGAATGGGATTTCCAGTTCTAGTTTTTGAAGGAATCTCCACACTGTTCTCCATAATGGTTGCACTGGTCTACATTCCCACCAGCAGTGGAGAAGGCTTCCTTGTTCCCCACAGCCTGTCCAACATTTGTTGTTGGTTGATTTCTTTTTTTGTTTCTTTTTTTGGTTAATTTCTTTATTATAGCCATTCTTTCTTGCATGAGATGATATCTAAGTGGTGTTTTATTTTGTATTTTTCAAATGGCTAGCAATGTGGAGAATTTCTTCATGTATTTACAAGCTTGTTGAAGTTCTTCCTCTGAGAAGTGTGTTTCATTTCAGATGCCCATTTCTGGATTGGATCCTTGCATTTTGGGACCCTAATTTTTTTTAATTCTTTATAGATACAAGATAGATCTTTTCTGAATACTTATTAGTTAATTTTTTTCAAAATTTCTGAGTTGTGTTTTTCATCTGTTGGTAGTTTCTTTTTACATGCAAAAATTTCTCAGTCAGAGGAAGTCCCAGTTGTAGATTCTTGCAAGTGTTCAGTGTGCATTTTGATTTTGGTCAATGAATTGGTTGCCTATTCCAATATTTTCAAGATTTCCTACCACTATCTCTTCCCAGAGATTTAATATTTCTCTTTTAATGTTTAGATATTTAATCCATGTTGACTTTAATTTTAGTGCATGGTAATAGACCGGGGTCAACTTTTAGTTTTCAGAATGTAGAGAGCCAGTTTTTGCAGCACTATTTGTTAAAGGAGCTATCTGTCTTCCAGTAAATATGTTCAGCTCCTCTGTCAAAAATAAGGTGGCTGAGTGTGTTTGTATCTGCTTCTGCATATTCTAATCTATTTCGTTTAGCCTCAGGTCTACTTTTTGCCTATACAATGCTGTAGCTTTGTAGTATTATTTTAGGTCAAGAATTGTCATGCCTTTTGCCTTATCTTTGTTGCTCAGGATTGCCTTTGCTATTTTAGGTCCTTTTGGTACCAAATAAATTTTAGGAATGATTTCTGCAGGTGTGTGAGGTGTGTGAGATATTTTGATAGGGACTGCATTAAGTCTGTATAAAAATGTAGGAAGTATGACCATCTTCACAATGTTGTTTCTTCCTAACCAGGAGCAGAGAATGTCCTTCCATTTTCTGAAATCCTCTAGGATCTCTTTTTTTCAGAGTACTGTAGTTTTCATTGCATAGATCTTTCAATTCTTTTGTTAGGTTATTTCTCATTACTTAATTTTCTTCAGTGCTATTGTAAAAGGTATTCTTTTTCTAATTTCTTTATCAGTGTGTTTGCTATCTCTGTAGAGGAATGTGATGGACCTTTGTGTGTTGACTTTGTTCACTGCCACGCTCCTGAACTTGTGTATTAATTCTTGCAGCTTCTTGGTTGATTTGTTGGGTCTTCCAAGTAGACTATCATGTCATTTGAAAATAATGATAGTTTAACTTCTTTGTTACCTATTCTTATTCGTTTTATTTCTCTCTTTTGTCTAATAGCTGTAGCTAATGATTGCAAAACAATACTGAATAGCAGTGATCATAGAGTTCGCCCTTGTCTTGTACAGATCTAAGCATAAAAGCCTTCAGTTTTTCCCCATTTAGAATTATGTTAGCTATTCAATTGTCATAAATGGCTTTTATCAAATCGAGGTAGAGGTCATCTATTGCAATTTTCTGTAGAACTTTGAACATGAATGGATTTTGGACTTTGTTTCTTTTCTCAAGCATCTTTTGGTATATTATTCTTTTGTTGGATTTCTGACATATTGACTATTATATGCCTGGGTGTGTTTTTAGTTGAGTTGATGTTATTTAGAGTTCTCTATGCCAATGTCAGATTGTTTTCTCATATTTTGGAAGCTTTCTGCTATTACTTCTGCCCATATTCTTTTTATATCATTTGTATTCACTAGTTGTTTCACCATGATGCCTATTAATCTCTTGCTGTTCATCTTTGAATCATCTTGCACATGTTGAATTATTTTTCCTGCATCCTGATTCTTTTTGTAAGAGATCCTTTCTTACCTTTTCACTACCTGTGACAGTGTCCTCAAGATCTGAAACTCTATCTTCACTTTTATTCATATACCTGTATAACCCTTTGAAACTGCTTCACACAATCTATTTCTTACCTATATTGTTCTTTCAAGGATTGCATCCTTTTTCTGTTCTCCTCTAATGTGCTTGTAGGTACTTTTAATGCTTTATTTGGAATCATTTATTAATTCTTTCATTGTAGTTATCCTTTCTTCTTTGAACTTCAGAGGTGATTTTTGCTCTGATTTCCTCTCTACCTTTCTGCAGTTGTTCCTTCGTTTCAGACACTATTCATTTAGAGATTTTTTTTTTTTTTACTTCAGATGTTATTTCTGATCTGAGTTCCTCTATAACTGTCTGCATTTGTTTCTTTACTTCAGATGCTATTAAATCTGAGGTTGCAGCTGTGTGATTGTTAGTTTCTTCTATGTTACTGTCTCCTGCATTTATTCTCATTAGGCTTTGTGCCCGATGCATCTTGCTCCCTCTCTTTGACATTTTGTATAGTTCTGTTCTTTGCTCATTGGTGTAGAGCTTTGGTGTAGTTAGATAGTTAGCACTTACTAAATTTCAGGTCTAGATCAAACAAGTCGGAACTTTTCCAGATGTGCTAGCTAGATCTGGCTGCTGTGCTCCACTTCATCCTGCTGCTGCTTCTGGAAGTGAACCCACTGTGCTCTTCTACCAAGATGTTCAACTCCTGGATTAGCTGCGGGGAGGGTGTCTGAACCCAGCTTCTCTGCAAGGAATTTTGCTGCAAGGTTCCACAGGAGATGCTGGATCTGAGGTCTGCAAAAGTACCTATAAGCACATTTCACTGGACTCCTGGCAGGTAAGTGTGCAGTAAGTGGGGGCGGACTGGGTTCTCTGCTCACAGGTGTGTGCAAGGGTGTCTGGGTTCTGACTGTGCAGGGGATCCCCTAGAAAGACACTTGCTGCTCTACATATCAGATTGATTTAAAAAAAAGAATATGCGGAGCCTGGCGTTGTGGTGCACGTCTGTAATTCCAGCACTCGAGAGGCTGAGGCAGGAGGATTAGTGCAAGTTCAAGACCAGCATGGGCTACAAAAGTGAGCTCAGGGCTAGCCTGAACTGCATAACGAGGCCCTGTCTCAAAAACAAAACAACAACAAAAAAAAAAAAGAATATGCTTTAGCTTGCTTGATACTAACTGCTCAAAATTCCAGAAGCAATATCAATTATTTGCAATTTTTCATGCTTAATTCTTTGTCAAGTACAGACTTTCTTCCTTCATCAGACCTGCTACATTCAAACCTATGATGCCCCATATAAGTTGATTTTCTTATTTCCCACATTTACCTACCACTTCTCTAAAAAAAAAAAGGCCTTTCTATTTGCATACTTGTGCTCTTTCTTCCTCGTGTAATTTTCCAGGATGAAATGCTTTCTGGGAAACTCTCAAACTCTAGCCAACTTCAGTTCTTTCTTGATGATTCATACCAAAGTTACCCTTCTCTTATAGATCTTATTTTCTCTTTTACATACCTCCACATCCATTTACTGATATTTTAATTATTAACCATTTGCTTAGTGCCAGGCACTAATAAAGACTCTGGTGATAAAATAATGAACAAGGCAAATTGAACCTTGCTCTGTTTGAAGTACAGAGATGAGAGAGAAAAAAGAAATAATATGCAATTATAATAAAGTGGTGATTTTTATGGTTGAGGGCAAAGACAGTAGAAATAGAAGTAACAGTGTAAGACTTTTCAATGATGGAGACGACAAATAAACTTCAGTAGAGGCAGAGGCAGCAGAGGTACAAAAAGGCACAAAGTAGTATGTTGGCGAGAATGTCGAGCCGCTGAAAGGATGGCCAAGGGACAGTAGGTGAGTCAAGCCACAGCCAGCCCAGGAATCATCCAAAATCCATGATAAACAATTTTGTTTACACCTTAGACTCAGGTCAGACTTTAAATACAATATTTTAAGGCCTCAGGAAAAGAGGTAAAAAATCACAAGCGAGTGCATGAAGTAGAGGACATCGTTATAGCAAGCACTTGGAAAGATCACGCTGGCTCATGTGTGTACACAAGTTAGTAAATGCCATGGCTGGAAGTCAGAAATGAAGTTGTCAAGCTCTTGTAGTAATCCAGGAGAGAGTGAATGGTGATCTCCAGAGGACACTGGGACCAGTAGGGACCACAGTCAAATGGACGCATTTCAAAACTGTTTATGTATTAAAGACTTAGCAACTGAACTGATATGGCCTGTCAGAAAAATTCAGGTCTCACTGTCAACATGAGGTGTGTCAAAACAGAAAAAAAGAAAATAAAAGTGCAAAAATAATAGGCGTAAATAACACATAAATGTCTAGCATTATTGTTATTTCTTATCAATAGTGCACAATTAAGCTATTCTTTTTATATTCAAAGAGATTGTAAACTCATAAGTCCAACTATTCTCATGCTTATTTCTGCATTTTTTTTAATTTCTGCATTTCTTAAATACCTCAATGCCAAGCTAAATACTCAGTATCAATAAATATTTTGCAGTCATTGCCTTGATTTGTGTGGAGAAGTAAGACATTATTAGCTTTTAGCTCAGAGATATGATTATCCAAGTAAATTCCTCAATTATAAAATATCATTTGAACTTAATATGTGTATACAGAGCTTGACTTTCACATTCCTGGTCTCAGAATGGATTTCTAAAATCTACTTCATCGAGTATGTGCAATTGCAAAGCCAAAATGAATGGGAGGGAAAAAAAATCTGTTTTCAGAGACAGGAAAGCTGGGAATATATTCAAAATATTCCTGTGAAATTGAGGGCGGTAGAAAAAAAAATAACAAGGCTGACCAAACTTCTTTTGTAGAAAGTCAGCTAGGCATTGCAGTTCTTTTCCCCTGAGTTTGTGCTTTTTCTCTCCCCAGGACGATCTATCACTGCTTGTAAAACTCTTCCACTGAAAGATCTTAAAGTTCACAGTAAAGCAATGCAATTATTCTGAGTCATTCCTTCTTACCTTTTAACCTAATCTTTAGAGGTGCTGGGACTGAAGAAGCACGGTGTCTGCCCAAAATGAGCCTAATCTCCTCTCTGAAAATAGCACTTCCTTGCCAAGGAGAACTTTCTCTTTTTGAATGGCTGTGCAGAGAAGAAAAAGGAGCCCAGTTTCGTTAATGGCCTCAGGCAAGGGGGTTGCTACCTTAGAGCTGCCTTCTTCTCTATAGAGAATAGCATTCTCTACTTACTAAAGGTTTTTCTTGTCTTTTTTTTTTCTCTCTCTCTCTCAAGAGCTTTTGGCAGCAAACTTCGAAAGCTTTGAAACAGCTCATTACTGACTTCTAATTCAAGAAGCTAAAAGGGCAATGTAGGTTCCCATTTAACTATGATTTCACCAATGCCTACTATGTGGCGGGCTCAGCATTGTGGGGAGTCCCTTCTAAGATGAAAGGTACAAACACGGTTTAGTAACAACACATCATCATATATATGATAAAATGCTAATCTAAGCTGCTAAGTCTGAAGCTGGGCCGGCAGATTCCACTTGTGTGATCATCTTTCCACCATGGACGTGTGTTTCTACCAGCTTCTGCCTCTCAGCACTTACATTCATTTTCTGCATTCCAATAGAAAAAAAAAGAGGTATCTTTCCGTTCTGTCCACTACATGTCAGATCATGCATTTATCTAGTGTCTGTTCAGGTGAATATAGAATATATTTTGGAGCCGGGCGTGGTGGCATACACCTGTAATCCCAGCACTCGGGGGAGGCTGATGCAGGAGGATTGGTGCGAGTTTGAGACCAGCTTGGGCTACAGAAGTGAGCTCAGGACCAGCCTCAACTGCATAGTGAGACCCTGTCTCAAAAAGACAAAAATATATATATATAGATAGATATAGATATAGATATAGATATAGATAGATAGATAGATAGATAGATAGATAGATAGATAGATAGATAGATATTTTGGTCTTCCTGCTATTGGCTAAGCCTGCAACTCCACCTGGGCTCTGTACCTATCAACTTTTGTCTCCCTTGCTCAGCCTGTTGTGTCATCTGACTACCACCCAACATCCAATTCTACACAAACCAGAGCCTGCTGTGCTGCTATCACAAAACCCCATAGAGTCAGTGACTGAGGAGTAACACAAATGCAGTTCCAGAAGCTGAGGAGTCCAAGCTGAATTCACCACCAATTCAGTGTCTAATGGGGTCTGGCTTTCGGGTTCACACATGCTGACATCTTTCAGTGCACCACCAAAGGCTGCACACAATGTTTACAAGCAGAAACTGTACCTCATGTATCTTTCCAAGTTTCACCACCCATGCCCTATGGATGGCAGCCATTTTGGTCTGTACCATTCAGCGTTGATGATTTGTGGTACACTGGGAACAATTCTGGAACAACTATGGTGCATTGCGCTGGACTGCAAGGACGAGAGCCTTCAGGTAATGCAAGGTCGAGTTCGTTGAGGTCCTATAAGTGTCTGTATTTGATATTATTTTACCCCACAGCCATTCCAAACTGGGCCCATAGTGGGAAAGACAGCAGCAATGAACTCAGAAATACTTTCTGGGTCATACTTCTTTTGACCTTGAAGAGTAGCTGTCATTCTTACCATACACTTAATACTACTCCTGAACATAATTTCTCAGCCTTTATGATTTTGACAGAATTAGAGTCTTTTTATGAAAAATTCAAAATTGTATCCACTTTCTCTGATCCCATTTTAGTCTAAGCTTATCAAAAGAAGACAGGTAGAACCTCTGACATTCTACTTGAAAATATCTTCAGGGAGTATTGTTGCACCAATCACAAGTCGTACTTTCTGAGAACACTGGACAATTCATTTAAGTTCTTTGCCGCTTTAAAACAGGGTCATGTGTGCTACGTTTCCCCAAAGCTGTGCCTTGTTTTCATCTGAGGTCTTCTCCAGATGACAGTCCACATGTGCATCTTTTTTCCCCAAATCATTGGGCATTCTCTGACAAGATGTCACGTGCAGCTCTTCCCTTCTTTTGAGGTTTATACAGTCCTACTTCACAGCCTATTTATGAGAAATTAAAAATAATTTCTGCTCTGAACCTCAATATTCTTTAAACTACCATGAATTTCCTAGTCCCAAATCGAATTCTGCCTTTTGGGTATCTGTTACAGGAACATGCATGCTCTTCAGCACCAATTTTGATTTAGTCCAGCCTAGCTGTTAGAATGAAGTATCATAAAACAAATGGCTTATAAATAATAGAAATTCATATTTATAGTGTTAGAGTTTGGAAAGTCTAAAACCAAGATTGTAACAGATTTGTATCTCATGGGAAATAACTTTTTATTCATAAATTGATATATTTTTTCTGTGTGTTCCTCTGTTGAAAGGCACAAGATAAGTCTCTGAGGAGTCTTTTATGGAAGATCATGAATGCATCGAACGTAGACCTTACCCTTGTCCTGTAACCTCTTCCCAACGGCCCACACCTTCATATACCATCACCTTGGTGTTTGACTGCAAACAAGAATTTTAGACAGATAGATACAAGAACTAGAACACTGAACATACCAAACAACACCTAATCTTGTTTAAATCTCCATCCCCTGCTCAGAAAAGAAAAGAAAAAAAATTGAAACAGCAAAATATATCATTTGATTCTATGTCTCATAGAGCTCCCTATTCTGTAGTCATACCCCATTCACAGGCAAGTTTTCCTGACTAAAAACATTTATATATGCTGTTAGAAATAGAGTATTTGGCACACAGAAAGCAACGGCTCACTTGTTCCTCTTTATACATCTGATATGCTGTAGCAGTCGCACCACAATGAATCTGCCTCCAAAATCTGGGTCTGTGCACTCTGCTTCTAGGTCAGTTTCTTCTGCAGCATCCCATGATATCCTAGTTAAGTCTCCTTTTCTTCCTTTGGATGCTGACAGTTAGGTCCATTTGTGGAATGTCAGGTGTTGTCCCCATCTAATAGATGCCTTGTGCTCGACGCCACACACACTGGCTTCCTTGGTTCTGTCACCCAGTTCTATGGACAACATTTGCATCATCAGACTCCAAATTCTTTTTTTTAATCCCAGATATGGAGTTGTCCAAATTTATACTCTATTTAGATAACTCAGAAGTGCTTTCAATGTAGTATTTCACTTTAGGAAATCATTTAAGATTAGAGGCTAGGCTTCTATGACAGAAAATAGTTAATATTCCTCATTACTCTATTTGAGACTTATACAAGCAGGGATTGGTGAAAATGGTCAGACTCTGAAAATATTTCACCAATCGAAGTTCCAGGATTCCATGAAGAATTATATGTGGGAATGAGACAAAATACTAAAAGAACTATAAAAGCTATGCTACCTTATTTGAAATAAAAGGGAGCAATAAGTGAAAGTATAGATGAGCCCAGGGAGGTGGAGCTGGGTCAGGCTCCAAAGGGCCTGACAGGCATTTGGCCTTAATCCTAGCAAAAATGAAGGGCTGTTGGAAAATCACAGATGTGAAAAAGACAAACAAATAAGTATTATTCGTTTATATTTTTCAGCCTACTCTGCTTGCTTTCTGAGATTTACCATGCAGCTGGGTAAACAAAAGAGATGCATATGGGAAAAAAATAGTTCCCTAGAATCACTAATGATTAAGTTGTGCCAATATGATTAATGAAAGTAATAAATGTGGCTGAAGATAAGAGAAAGAAAATTCTTTGAAATTGCAAGGATGGCTTCATAGGGGAAGTAAACATTAAGAATATGAGTTAAGACGAGAATGATGCATTAGATCTAAGTAGAAATAAAAAAGAACGTAAATTTCCAGGCAAACAGAATTAATGAGTGTAAGTTAGCTACATACAAAAGCTGGAAGACATAAGGAAATTTTCTGGGAGAAAGGAGTGGGGAAGAGTGTACTGGTGAGCTTACCTGACTCAAGAAGTAGTACAAGGAAACAGACATGGGAATGTATTGTGAATGGTAATGAAGCCAACATTGCACAGATTCTTTCCAGAACAGTTGGAAGACATTCCATTGTTCTGCACAGAAAAATCAGAACGATCTGTGCATTAGGATGCTATCCTGGTGGAAGGAAAGTCTACAGTTAAACTCGTAGATGGATTAAACACACACACACACACACACACACACACACACACACACAGAAAGACAGAGAGAGAGAGAGAGAGAGAGAGAGAGAGAGAGAACAGCATTAAGAAGTTATGTGGTCTAAATTCATAGAGTATTGTGCTAAGATGGTTTCAAAAGAAATGGGATGAGTTTGCCAAATATAAGAATAGCAAGAAAGACAAAACAGCAGGACTTTGAAATACAAGAGAAATGTTAAATACATCATTCTAGTATTTATCTAATATTTCTGTAATATGTAAGTAGAAGCTTTTGTTTCTTTTTTTTTTTTTTAGTGTTTAAAGTTTTTCTTTTTTCAATTTTTTATTGTTTAAATTTAAGAATGGTCATATTGCATATTTTCATCATCAGATCAGTTTATATTAATACATATAGGTATATAAGATTGATCAAACAATTAAACATTAACCTTTCTAACTCCACATTACTTCTTTTTCTTTTCCCCTTTCTTTTCTTTGAAAGTTGACATATTGCATATTGTCCTCACAATCATTCTACAGAGTACAGTGTATGGGCATGACCCACCTCCCTATTGATGTTGCTTAGAAAAAAAAAAAAAAAA
>PVJA010044153.1:0-16340 GCA_004027025.1 Myocastor coypus | reverse complement strand
AAAAAAAAAAAAAGGCAAAAGAAAAAAACAAGATGCTCAGCTGGGTAAGAAATAAGGCAGCAAAATATACTACAGAGGGATATCACTTTCCTTTACTGAGAATAATTTAGTAAAACGGTCAATATAAACTAGATGGTCAACAATAAGTAATTTTTAATTTTTATTATGAGAAAGGTCAAAGATTTGATCAGTAGTTTAAAATTTTGACAGAGCACAGTGACACAGATGCCAAGAGGACCCCCCCGCCCCCCCAGGCAGCAGGCTTGTTGCCTTATGTGCTCAGCCTCCTCCTACCCCCTTGCTGGAGAGTTTAAAATTACGGAGCTATGTTATGGTTTGTGTATATTTGTCACCCCAAAGCCTCATGCAGTCATTGAGGTGCAGTTCTACAGTCTGTGATTAATTAATGATCCAAGGATGGGATGATGGGTCTCAGTATTGCTAGGGTTATAGGTGTGAGTGCTACACCCAGCCTGGGGAGATGGCTTGAATGGAACATACAAGAGACCAAGAGACCAAGAGACCGAGAGACCGAGAGACCGAGAGACAGACAGACAGATGGATAGATGGATGGACGGACAGACAGACTTGCTCTCTGTGGCCATTGTACTGTTAACTTTTCCCTTTTGCTCTTGCTGTTTTGCTGCCTTGCACCACCATGAACTGATGCCCTCTGCCATGTGCCAGTCTTCTTTAGAGCCAGCAGAGTGTGGACTGAAACCTCCAGTAACTGTGAGCTAAATAAACCTTTCCTCCCTTCATTTTCAGTGTCAGGTATTTGTCCCAGCAATGAGAGAAGAGTAACTGAGACAAACTAAATTCATTCCAAGGAGCTAGGGGCAGAGCACTTGTGCACTGTTCTTGAGGTCCTACTTCCATCCCCAGGAAGGGACGGGAGGAGGCAGACGGAAATACATATATGCATGCATGCACACATTCATACATTCCAAGGCCACTGGGTTGGTATTTTAAAAATCTGGTTTAGGATTTCTCCATGCTACCTGAGAAAGCAGGAATTTTTATTTCTATGTATAGGCCATTTCAGCAACAGATGGTAGGAATTGCTGGAAAACGCCAATTAACTACTGACCATTTACAGAATTTTATGTGAGCATAAGAAACAATCATGGTTAAGAAAGATGAGAATTTAGTCTATAAGTACAGGTCTTCCAAACTGTGAGAACCACCAGACTGGCTACAGGCCCTAACCTGAGTGATATATTTGCATTCCTGTAGTCCATGTGGGGGTATGACCTGGGTTTTAAATTTAATTTTAATCAATTATTTTTTGTGGTACCAGGGATTGAACTCAGGACACTGTGCTTGCCAGACGGGCACTTATGCTGTTAACCTAGCTCCCAGACATGATGTGGGATTTTATATCCCAGATATAAATAAGCAGTCCATGGTCCAAGTTAATAGCCTGTGGTCCACTCTGGCTCAGGCTATTACTCATCATCTATAGGTACTGAATTATGTGAAGTACAGACTTTTCATTTGTGTATTCATGCTATACTCATAGTTTCTTTTTGGTAGGGACATTTTCCTGTACTTCTTTTCCCTTTCCTCCCCACGTCTATCTCAGTAACCCTCAGGAGAGTGCTGTATGCAATAATAAATGCTGTTAAATGCTGACTTCTATGGACAAGTGAGCATCAAGTAAGTCAGGAGAGTTCTAGTCTCAGTTCTACCAAGAAATAGTACCTGACCTTTGATAAATGATTAATTTTCCCTAAACCTAAGCTTTATGAAGTGTGTGAAATCACTCTGTTCCCCTGTAGAGAGCCGTACGATGTTCACTACTATAATCATCAATCTGGAAAAACAGCTCCATTCTGAAAAGTGCTTGAGGCTTTCTTTAGTCAATACCAGTGCCACTTTTTCTCTCCTTCCTTCCTTCCTTCCTTCCTTCCTTCCTTCCTTCCTTCCTTCCTTCCTTCCTTCCTTCCTTCCTTCCTTCCTTCTTTCCTTCCTTCCTCTCCCCTCCCTTCTCTTCCCTCTCTCCCTCCCTTCCTCTTTTTTTCCCTCTTCAGTACTGGAGATTGAATTTAGCACTTTTGCAGTGAGCTATATCCCTAGGCCTTTCAAGGAAACTCTTGAGATTGGTTCTTCCTAAAATTGCTTGGGCTGGGGTTGAACTACTAATCTGCCTCAGCTTCTCATAGTGCTGGTATTATAGTCAGGTACCACAATGTCTAGGTAAACTCTTAAGGCACACTAGGCAAGTTCTATACCACTGAGTTACTCCCAAGCCCCATTTTCTATTCAACATTTGCTGAGGCCCTACATTTCCAGCTGGAGGACAAAAAAAAAAAAAAAAAAAAAAAAAACAAAGGAAGAAAAGTTGTTATATGTCCCTAAGAGGGGCACATCACTCAGTTTGCAATTTAGCTGATGGTGTCAGTGACAAGTGGTATTAGCCTAAGATTATGTTTCGTCACCTCACACTCCAAGGCATCCCTATGAGCCTAGTGGTGCCCTCTGTAGCCTAGTCTTGAGGTAGGGACTGTCCCAGTAACTGAGTGTTACTTTGCCAACCAACTCTGTGTAAATGACATTATGGCAGTCTAGTATACTTCCTGCCATGTTCAAAAAGGAACCAGGGAACTCTCAGCCTCTAGTCCCAAGTCTTCCCAGCAAAGCATGTTGATAGCAGATGCTACATCCTATTTCTGGGGAGGCCGAGGATGATTATCTTTTTGTCTGAGGATCTGTATTTTTTTTTGTCAAGTATAAGCTTAGAAATTTAGCTAAAGCCTGGTTGCAGTCCTCTAAGAAGGACATATATGACTCTGAAGCAGTTTCCTTTAGGACAAAAGACTAAGTTCCAAAAAAGCTCAGACTGTGTATTTTCTTGCAAGTAGCAAAGGCAGGATATGTCTTATATGTCTTGCTGTGTTTAGTAGGGAGCTTCTTGGTTTCTATTCTATGCCAGCCAACTAAACTCCTCCGCTTAGGAAAATAGCATCAGAGAATGCTGTGAGCTGAGGACAGGGCCCCAGGTTGCCTCAGAAATCTAGCAGATTTACAAATGCCAGGAGGCCAGAGTGACGCTCCCAGTGTTCTAGCCATGTTAATAGCCCATAAAAAAACTATGCGAAATGTTTCAGTGATGGCAAGGCCTTGAGACAAATGATGTTTTTCTGACTATGATTAAATCAGTGCATGCCTGGGAGAATCATAACAAGTCAGTGGTGAGACCTTCATATGACCCACTCCTGACCAATCATAGCAACTGGCTTCTCCTTTCTGCTAAGTGCTCTTACTGTTTGGCCCTAGTCCTGCAGCACAGCATCTCTGTCCAGTACCTGTAGATCTTTGTCATGGCCTTGTCTTTCTAGGACCAGCACTCGGTCCTGTAGCTCTTCCACAGTCCCTTGTAGAAGGTCATTTTCTTCTAAAGTAGCACTGAGACGATGCTCCAGCTCCCGTTTCCGATCTGACAGCATCTTGATCTGAAAGGCCACAGGAATGGTGTGACGTTACACCTGGATTGATGTGCAGAAAGAGGGCTAGGCCTCACTAGGGTGGCATATGTCTTTAGGTGTTGTGAGTAGGGACTTGGGGGCTCCCATCTCAGAAAGAAAAGTAGTACAATCTTTGACTGAAGAAAAAGCCCCTCCCCTCTAGGAAACTGTCTGGGAAGGGGTAGGAGGCAGCAGTGGGGAAGCTGGAATGTGGGCTGCCAGGCAGAGGAAGGGATGGTTAGTACTCTGGAAATTCCAGAGATAAGACTGAGAAGGTTTCACCCTGCCTGGCCTCAGTTTTACTCCAGCCCCAATGTTGGCTGGGGGTGGAATCCAGCTGCTGCTACTACTCTTCCTTCTCCAGGCATATGAGAAGGTGTCTATGCATTCCTCTGGAGCCACCATGTTTTTGGGCTTTCAGGTCCTTCTCTGTCCTTTCCCCATAGCTGGTCCTTCCTGGTGCTAGAGGTTACAGCTCAGACCCAGGACCCCAGTGGAAGAATAGCAAGGTACAGAAAGCAAAACAGTACCTGCATCAAACTGTGCCTGGGGGAGTGGGACAGACCATGTGAATAGCTGACTTTACTAGAAGCAACTTATCCTATGCAAGTAGCTTGTGAACAGAAGCAAATTTTCTCCTTTGTGAAAGAGGCTGCTTTGTCTGCACAATGAGTTACCTAGTCACTTGCGAGGTACATGTATGTCCTTGTTGCAAGGTTGATCTGCTCTCTAAAGTGTCAGAAAATGGAGGATATGACTAGTCTTCTGAGGCTTTCAGGTTTGCAGGGAGCAACTCTGAGTCAGGGCTCCCCAAAGCCAACAATGTTTTACCTAGAGCACTGCCCTGCTCAGGGGCTCCATAAAGCCTTCCCAAATGATACTGGATTAGGGGGAACTTTTGAGATCCTACAGGTCCCCCAGCTCCTTCTATTTATCAGTTCCCTGCCTGACTCATTATTTGTCATACTGCATGGTTGGTGAAGATATTCTCTAGGCTTTCTAGTTTAGCCTAGAGAACAATACCTAAGGTTCTTATCCGGGTAAGTTCTAGGGACCAACTTCAGAGCTTTTCCAGGGGAGACTTTGAAATGAATGTCTAACCTGTTCTAGGTCCTCTGAGAGCCACCTCTCTCTGCTTCTTGACTATTCCCACTCTGCACTACAACTCTACTCATAAGGCACAGATCTTCCTTGGCTACTGATCAATCAGATAAGATGCTGTCCTGGGGAAATGAGGTATGTGGCCTTTGGCCAGACAGATCAGATGTCTGGACAAACGAAGAAATCCTGTCTCTCAAGTGTGTATCTGGATAAGAGATCAAAAGCAGCAAGCTCTTTTTGTGAATGGGCTCACTATTCCCTACATTAAAGCAGAGTTAACTAGGTAAAGGGAATTCTCACTCTAATTCTTTTTCATTTAAATACCCTCTGACTTTTAAATTCCCTTTCCCATGGATCATCTTTGTTTTCCAAGTTTCACTCAGTGAAGCAATGAGGTAACATGATTCTGATATATAAACAGCCCTTAAAAATCTTAGAAGTTGAAAGTTTCATGAAATAACTTAGTTGAAAGGAGCAATTTCAGAGCTTGGCCTTTGAAAGTAGTACTGTTACAGAGTGAAGTGAGGAATTGGTATTAGGCTGTCAACTCCCTTACTCTACCTTCTACACTCTGAAACTTGTGACCAAATCTGGCAATAAAAGTCTGGAATTGACTTGTTCATGAGAGTCTACAAAAAATGAACAGGCATGAGAAAGAGGAAGTCAGGCAACTTGACAGAATCAGAGCCTAGGAGAGGCAGCTGAACAACAAGTCATGCACACAGATGGGCACAGACAGCATGCTGAACCTACCGGAACAAATCTACTTACTTCAAGAACCTGCTGCTCAATATCAGTAGGAATTCCAAGGGAAAAGAGGATGGAAGGAAGTGCAGAGGGAGAAGAAAAGAGAAGATATTGATAGACTTTAGGAAAAACATGCCCAGTGACTTATTAAGCAGGAAAGGAGCTGTGGGGCTTCTCCAGCTTGACTGCATGGCCAATTCTTCAGCCACAGGGAGGGGCTCCTTTGTCTGTTGCTAGACTGTCTCTCAGAATCTGACTTAGCCAAAGAGGATGAGGGGCCCTTAGGAGAATATAAGTTGTAAGCCCCTACCTGGTTCAGCTGATGATATGTCCCTTATCCTACTTCCCACATGACTAGATGCTTATAGTATTTTTTTTTTTTTTTTTTTGCGGGACCAGGGTTCAAACTCATGACCTTGCACTTGCCAGGCAGGCACTTGTGCCTCAGAGCTATCTCCCCAGCCCCCTAGATGCTTATAGTATTGTTCCCCAGTGCAGTCAGGGTCACAGACTTTGGCTGATATGTTCTGCACTTATGTACGAGGGACTAGACCAAGTACTCTCCATGTTTTAAACCACTCAGTTGTCACAAAATCTCTATGAAGTAGAAATGTCTACTGGTTTTAGTTTAGAGGTGAGAATAGTAACATCCTATTAGCGCAGACTGAATTGTACCTAAGAAAAATGAAGAAAGATGTACTCCCCCAACTTTATTTATTTATTTATTTATTTATTTATTTATTTATTTATTTATTTATTTTGGTATCAGGTATTGAACTCAGCGCCTTGCACTTGTCAGGCAGGTGCTTATGCCACTGAGCTATCGTGCTGGCTCTCATCTTTTATGTGAGGTTGGCAAGCATCTTTTGGCAGGGACTGACATATTCCATAAAATATAGGTCATTCATAATTTTGAGACTTTCAGCAGTAACTCTGAGTACTGCTATTCTTCCAGACAACAAGCTACCCAGTGTTACTATTATGAAGTGTTCCTCATTTAGTTTCTCATAGAACTATCTCTCTCTGGCAATTTTAGTCCCTTTTATATATAGCAGGTTTCCATTTCTCAGCTCCTTATGCAAAGATGCAGTAAGGCACTTCCAAGGAAAACAGTGCCTCACCTCCAAGTGCTGCCACATGGCCAGCCTTACCTCAGCCTGAAGGCTCTCAAGCCGGATAATGTGCTGGTTGGTTGATGAGTTTTTCTCCCGAAAGTCTTCTCTGAGGGCATGGACCTGCATGGAGAGTTGTCTCTCAACTTCTGATGCCTGCAACAGAGGAAACCGAACTTCAGAGCTATTTCAGGGATGTGCAAAGGTCTTTTTAGATATTTGCCTTTCATTTCTCAAATACCCATTTGTACTTAGCATTATATAAGGAGTTCAGGATGAGATACAGGTTTCCCACCTATGATCTATTTGTACTCCAGAGCAAAAACAAGACACATCCCCTCCCAACCTCTACTTCAAACTATTCTCTCTAGGGCTGACACTACCAACCAGTGGAAACAGGTCTAGGAATTACACCTAGTAATTAGTTACTGTTTGTGTTGAGTCAAGGTCTTATTATGTCTTGAATTCACTAAATGTCCTAGGTTGATCTCAAATGCACCGTCATCCTCCTGTCTTCAGTCTACCGAATGCCACGATTACAGGTTTGTAGCACCATGCCCAGCTATCTATCATCATCATTATTGTGCATATAGCAGAAGCTCTGCGAGTATTTACTAAATTGAGGGAAAGTTTCAGTATTTCATATGGAGGAAGATGACACATACCTTCTGGCAGAGTGATTTCTTTACTTTTCCCATCAACTTCTTAGTAAGCTGAGCTCAGGCAAATCATCTCTATCTGCATTTACTTCCACTCAATATGGGCATTATTTAAAATTTCCTGTCATGCCTTAAGATTCTGGCCATTTTTCAAGGACATTTCTGTAAGACACACATTCTGTGGGGAGCCCTGGCTCAGTGGTCCCTTTCACACTCTGTTTAGGCATCCGTGTCATAGGTGAGACCTGGACAGAAGGACCTTGAACTCCAGGTTCTTCCAGAGGGCCTAGCCTGATGCAGAGAGCCCTGCATGCTACCCTGCACAGAGGAGAGACCTAGAGAGTTAAGGAATTGCCTTAGGGAGCTTTTCTGAGCAGCATGTGGTCAGTGGGCTTTATAGGTAGGTTCTTGAGAGATCAGCATGTACAAGGATGATTAGGAACAGCTTGTGGAGGATGTGGGATGCTGATAATGCTGAAATGGTTGGCCCGTTTTTGAATGAGGCTCATGTGGGTATAGCTTTAGTAGTTCTTCTTATCTTCAAATATTTCATAAACAATCGTCCACTTTTGGTTTGTGGCTGTACAGTTTCAACAAATGTTGCCTTATTAGACAGCTATATGTCTTCATCTATAGCTTTTCTTTTAAAACAATAACAAAACTAAATAAAATCATCTTTTACATTTCAGATTTAGTATCAGACACCACTAGCTCTTTTAGATTCCTCAGTGAAAGACACATTAGCAGTCACACTTGCTTAAAAGCCATCACTACTATTGACTGAGTGCTTACTACGTGCCATGAACTGTGCTAAGTAGTTTCAGTGCACTACCTTCACTTCACCTCCAATTTACTGACGAGGGATATGCTTAGCAAAGTGAAGAACCTGTCTCAGGGATACATGCCTTTCAGAGGATTTTAACCTACATTTCTCATTTGAACCTTTAATAGCCTTGAAAGCCAGGAAACACTGGCCTCATTTTGTAGACAAAGAGGTGGCACTGCACTACTCTTTGGCCATCATACCACAGCTACCTCCCTAATGGGCCAATGACTGGCCTGTGATAGTAACAGGATAGCTCAGTGAAGTTATAAGCCTACATCTGCAAAGAGCTAGTGAACCTTACCAAACTATTTTCTTCTTTTTCAGAGGCAGAATCTGGCTTAGATCCTTATTTTATTTGTTAGAAAACAATACTGTAGCAAAGATTTATTAGTGTGTACAGGTTAGTTTTGAGAAACTAAAGGTTAGCTGCTATAGTAAACTGTCAACATTTTCATTGCAACAATAAGGCTTAGATCTTTAGATATGTGTAATGGAATGAACATTAGCCATTTTCTGCACATAAGCAATAATAATTTACCTTACATATACATCTCTAATGTTACAAATTTTTTTTTTTTTGTTGTTGTTGTTTGTTTTGTTAGTAATTAAACTCATGCTTGGTCAGGGAGGCACTGTTCTGCTGAGTTACACCGCCAGTCCTACAAATGATTTCTGATCAAAGTGTCAGGAACTGCAAACTCAGCCTTAGCTCCATCATGAATTCTGAGCATCTCTGAAGCTCCCAAGTAGAAGAGTGAGTGGAAGTAACATTCACCTCTCTGAAGGGACCCAGTGTACTCCAAAAAGAGGGACAGTATCCCAGGAAGAGAAAAGAGTTGAGTTGAATGATCAGGGTTAAGAGTTCCTGTCCTGCCATGTGCATCATCTGAGTCTGAAGTTATAAACACTTTCTTCTTTTGCCTGCTAAGACACAAAAGAGAGCACTTCCTCAGGGATACCCCATTTTCCTATTTCTAACTCAGGACACTGTAGGATTAAATTGGATCACTAAAGATTATAGTGATATAAAGGAAAGAAATATTACATTGTCAGAAATTTAGGGCAATTATAGAAAACAGAAAAAAAAACAGAAGACCAATTATTTATTTATTTTTTTTTTGCAGGACCGGGGTTCAAACTCACAACCTTGCACTTGCCACGCAGGCACTTGTGCCTCGGAGCTATCTCCCCAGCCCCTCTTTTTTCTTTTAAACAAAACAAGCAAGTACTGAGGACACCATCTACACATTACTTGGACACTGGCACATAGTTACTTTTAGGTTCTATGCTTAAAAAAGAGTTGGCCAACATCAAGTAGGGAGTGGTTCAAGTTAAAAAATATAGAGAAATGAAAGCCTATCGGGCAGTCATATCTTCCAGTTTTGCTGTTAATACGGCTGGTCCTTCAAATTATTCAAAAGCCAGTAATTGCTCAGGAGCCATGCCACTTTATTAAGCATCAGTTTCCTGCTTCTATGTTTGGGGTAATGGTCATAGCCTGCAATCTTTTCTTGAGAGTGACAGAGGTGACATTAGGTTAGTTCACTCTTATGTAGAAGATGGCAACATGGATCTTCTACTTTACTTCTTCTTCTTTTTTTTTTTTTTTTTTTTTTTTTTTTTTTTTTTTTTTTTTTTTTTTTTTTGTCTTTTTGAGACAGGGTCTCGCTATGCAGTTGAGGCTGGTCCTGAGCTCACTTTTGTAGCCTAGGCTGGTCTCGAACTCGCACCAATCCTCCTGCCTCAGCCTCCCAAGTGCTGGGATTACAGGTGTGAGCCACCACGCCCAGCCTACTTTACTTCTCAAAGTGATGAGTTCTGTACACTGTGCCCGATACCCTGGTGGTCTAAGTGTCTGCCTGGCAAACACAAAGACCTGAGTTTGATCACCAGTACTACATGCTGTGTGGGCCCTGGAACCCTGAGTGCACTATACAGGCCACTGAAACCAGGTATGGTGGCAGACACCTGTAATCCCAATGCTGGAGAGGCTGAGACAGGAGGACCACTATGAGTCTGAACTGCACAGTGAGACCTTGTGCCAAATAAATAAATAAATAAATAAAATATGTGGTAGAATAATAGCTGTGATGAAACTCAACATCTAGGTAATTAATTAGCACCCCACTTCCACATCATTACTTTGTGTTTAGAGCCTCTGAGAGCGTTTCTTATTCATAATATATGTAACAAGTTATTGTGAACTACAGTCTCTTGGCCATGCTGATCATTTTGATTTGATTCATATGCAGTACTATGCTGTATTTTACAAAATGAACAATTAAAATTATTTATTTATTATTTTATTTATTTATTTATTTTTGCCTTTTTTTTGAGACAGGGTCTCGGTATGCAGTTGAGGCTGGCCTTGAGTTCACTTTTGTAGCTCAGGCTGGTCTCAAACTTGCACCAATCCTCCCGCCTCAGCCTCCCTGGTGCTGGGATTACAGGCATGAGCCACCACGCCCGGCTAAAAATTATTTATTTTTATTTATTCTTTTTGTGGTATCAGGGATTGGCCTCAGGACCTCAAGCTCTTATTCTACTGAGCTATCTCTCTGGCCTGAATAATTAAAATTATAATAAAACACAAAGAAAATCTTTCAATATCTACGATCACAGATGAATAGAAAAGAACAGTAAGACTTTGGTTAGGTATTTTTTAAAACTTAAAAAAAAAACAGTAATACTAATAAATGTAAAAAAAAATACTAACAAATGTTTAAAATAAAAAATGAGGGAAAACTGAAGAAGTGAAAATTTGCCCATACTTATCCTACCACTCTCTTGATGCAGTCACTATTTGAGATCTTTACAGAAAGTTTGCGTTCATGTCTAAGTATCTAAACACTATCTAAAAGTTTGCCGACAAAATATACATATTCTAGGTATGGTGGCACATGCCTATAATGCCAGCAAGTTGGGAGACTGAGGCAGGAGTATCACAGCAAGTTCCAGTCCAGCTTGGGCTACAAAGGGAGTTCAAGGCCCTTCTGCACTACAAACTGCAACTCAAAACCCAACCAAAGCAAGCCAAATTAAATAAAACCCCAAAGCCAAATCAAAACCATGTATTTTAACAACTTTCCATGCCAATATGTCATTTACCTTTTTCTTTTTGGTACTTACCTAGGATTTAGTTAACCAATATAATTTAGCTATGCCCTGATAAGCACTAAGACTGTTCCAACATTTTTCTTTTTAGTATAAACACTTCTGAAAAATCTTCCTTGCTTACCCCTCTTTGTGCTTGTAGAAGAATATCCCATGAGGAGATAAATTCTCATAAATAGAATCAGTAGGAATCTAGTTCATTTTGATAGGTATTACCAGAATGTTGTCCAAAATGGTAGCTATATTAGTTTATATCTTTACCAACTACATGTAATCACTTCTTAACAGTATGTCAGCACTTGGTATGAAATTTGTTCACCTTTTTTTTTTTTTTTGTCTTTTTGAGACAGGGTCTCGCTATGCAGTTCAGGCTGAACTTCTGTAGCCCAAGCTAGTCTTGAACTCCGAGTGATCCTCTTGCCTCAGCCTCTCAAGTGCTAGGATTACAGGTGTGCACTACCACGCCCGGCTAATCTGTTCATCTTTAGATATATATTTCTAGTATATTAAAAAGTGGCAGTGTAACTTTTATTTATGTTTATTTATTTTCATTTTCTGTATTTGGTATAGGGTCTTACTATGCAACTTGGACTTATAGTGATCCTCCTGTTTTCAGCCACTACAGTGCTGGGATTATAGGTGTGTGCCACCATGCTAGGACTTGGTCACTAGCTCAGCCAGCCCTCAGGGCAGGGCCAGCATGGCATGTGGGACTCAGGATTGAACTGTGGTCCCCATGCTTGCCAAAGCAGGCACTTAGTCCACTGAGCTATTTCACTAGCCCTAATTTTTACTGCATAGCTTGTATGATAAATAAAACAAGATACCTGAGAAATAACTCTACTTTTGTTATAGAATGCCAAGAAATTTTAACACATAAACCCTGAACTACCTGAAATAAACTCCTTTTATAATCCAAGCTCTTGGGTTACTATTATTCGGCAAATCTTCAAGTTGGTGAAACAAGTTGACAGTGCATTCCTTATCCCTGATATAACCATCTAAATGTATTTCTTCCTCAGTGAGTAAAGTTATTTCATGATTTTTTCTTTCTTCTTTCTTTCTTTCTTTCTTTCTTTCTTTCTTTCTTTCTTTCTTTCTTTCTCTTTGTAGTTTTTAGGGAAGGGTCTACAGGGTGTTCAGGGTCTCACTACTAGATTGGACTCATCTAGCTGAACCATCTGTTCACAGCCTCCCAAGAGCTGGGATTACAAGTGTGAGCCACCATGCCCAGTTTCAATCGCCAGCTCAGTGGGCCCTGGGGGTGGGACCAGCATGGCAGGCCTGGGGATCAAACCTGGCCCCTGTACCTGCTTGCAGGTGCTTTAATTTGCTGAGTTATTTGGACAGCCCTCATGATTACTTTCCTAAAATTAGCAACACACGAATATTTCCCCAAATTGGAATATTTAGAGAATGCTTGTTTAAACTGGCCAAGCAAAACAGTCACTTATACTTTCTTGTTAAGTGGAAGAAAGGAAATTGCTTTAGTTAAGCACAATTACCCACCTTTATCTGTCAAAATGAAAAGAAAACCTACCGATTAACTCAGAAATTATCATAAGAAAGGCCTGCTATTTCAATACCTTACTTATATAATTCTGTCTCTGCCAGGCCTGGTGGACAACGGGGAAGCAGGGGAAGCAGTGACAATACAGGTAGTCAAGCCAACCGCTGCAGTAGCTCAGGTAGCATCCACTGTGTGCTTATCCTCAAGGAGATGTCATCTACTGCTTCAGCCAGTCTTCACAGTAACATAGAGAAACTGAGAAGACTAAGGCTAATTCATACCCTTAAGCTCCCACTGGCCCTGGCAATGTGTAGTGTGCTCTTAGACTCAACACCAGGTGACACCTCTGTTAATCCTTTTTCTCCTTCACAAATGCTTATTAAAGCAACAGCCTTGGATTTAGTCTAATTTAGCAGAGTAAGTGAACTTCTTTTGAAACATTCTACCTCACTGTGGTTAACAGTTGTTTCTCTATTTTAAAGCATTTGTTGACTTCCTCTGATATCTTTCTTTCTCTTTACAATTATTTATGATCATACTACTCAGAGACTTTTATTTATTTTATTTTATTTTTTTTGTCTTTTTGAGACAGGGTCTCACTATGCAGTTCAGGCTGGCCTTGAGCTCACTTTTGTAGCCCAGGCTGGTCTCGAACTCACACTGATCCTCCTGCCTCAGCCTCCCAAGTGCTGGGATTACAGGTGTGCGCCACCACGCCCGGCTCATAGAGACTTTTAAACTTACATTAAAAGCATTTCCAGATTGACTGCTAATCACTTTATATGACTGGGTACCATTCCGCCATGCAAAGCTTGATTTCACTACTACTCCCTTGTTAGGCACCTTAGATTTCTCCATGTTTTGGGACACATTGATGAAAACATGTCAGAGGGTGTGGTACTAGAGCTTGCTTATACAGAAACGAAGTGCTGATAATTTCCTCACCAATGAAGACACCAATTCACAAACTCAAGAAGCCTAACAAACTGCAAGTAGAATACACAAAGAAACCTACAACGAGACACATCATAAAAAAAGTGCAGCACACCAAAGACTAAGGCATATTAAAAAGCAGACAGAATCTTGAATTTTCAATAGATAGGACCTGGGGCCAGTGAGATGGCTCATCAGTCTAAAGCACCTGCTTAGGCAACCACAGGGACTGCTGTTTGATCCCCAACACCACATGCTGCATCAGCCCCCTCCTCAGGGCAGGCTGAGCCAGCTATTTAAAAAAAAAAAGGAACCTTGACATTCGACCCAGCAACCAGGCCCAGGCCAAGTGTGAGAGTGAGACCTCTCTGGGTCTGTTGGAAACTCATTCAACCAGCAACCAGACTGGGCATGTGATGTAGACCACTCGGGACCTGCCAGAAACTCATTCGACCAGCAACCAGGGCTGGCGTGTGAGACCACGCTGGGCCAGCCAGAAACTCAGCTGACCTAGAAACCAGGCACAGGGCATCCAGGAAAATTGCTGCAGAACTCCCTGCAAAGAGACTAGAGACAAGATCCACCCAGCTGATCCAGGAGCAGAACATTTTTTTTTTTTTTTTTCTTTGTGGGACCTGGTTCAAACTCATGACCTTGTACTTGCCAGGCAGGCATTTGTGCCATGTAGCTATCTCCCTGGCCCCTGGGAGCAGAACATCTTGCCAGAGTGTCACAGCAGGTTTGCCTCCAAGGGCTGCAACAGGAAGAAGTGGAGCTCCGAAGCCAGACCCAAGTCACACCCACCTGGATGACTCTGAACTTGGTAGATCTGGACCTGGTGCTAAGGTAAGAACTCTACCAAAGCTCTAAACCAAAAGTCAGAAGGCAAGGCTTTATAAAATGACAAAGAGAAGGAGCAAAATGCACTCTCAGGCCTCAAGCCCACCCAGAACAAATATAGGAGACAACAGCATAGAAGAAATTGGAAATCACAAACCTGAAATCTCTGAAATAATAGCATTTGAGGTAAAGAAACAACTGCAGAAAGGCATAGAGGAAATCAGATCAGAAACAATTTCTGAAGTAAAAAAAGAAATAATACCTATAATAAAAGAAGTACTAAGTGCTCCTAAAGACAATGATAAAAAAATACAGGAGAATAGAAAAATGATGGAATCCTTGAATGAGCAATATAAGAAAGTAATAGAATGTATGAAGCAGATTCAAAGTGCTATACAGGAACTTAAAACCTTAATCACAAGCTGGCAAAACTGTTTCAATGAAAGTGAAAATAGACTTTCAGACCTTAAAGACAGCATTGCAACTAGTGAAGAGGTAAGAAAAGATTTCTTAATAACAACTAGGATGCAAGAAAAAATCATTCAACATCTGCAAGATGATGCAAAGATGAACAATGTAAGACTAATAGGCATCAACGAAAAAGGAGTCTGTACAAATGATATAAAAAGAATATGGGAAGAAGTAATAGCAGAAAGCTTCTCAAATATGGAGAAACAATTTGACATTTGGTAATTGAAGCATATAGAGCTCCGAATAACATCAACCTAATTAAAACCACACCCAGGGCCCACGGTTTGATCCCTGGCAACACATGCTTCGCCAGCCCTGCCCTCAGGGCAGGCTGAGCTGGCCATAAAAATAAATAAATAAAAGTTCTGAAACAAACAAACAAACAAACAAAAAAACCACACCCAGACATATAATAATCAAGATCCCAGAAATTCAGCACAGGAATAGTACATTAAAACCCATTAGAATAACAGCAGATTTCTCTTTACAAACCATCAAATCAAGAAGTGTATGGAGCAAAGTACTTCAAGTCTCTCTCTTTTTTTTTTTTTTGGTGGGGCCAGGATTCAAACTCATGATCTTGCACTTGCCAGGCAGGCACTTGTGCCACGGAGCTATCTCCCCAGCCCCAGTACTTCAAGTCTTGCAAGAAAATAAATTCCACCCCAGACTGCTATTACCCTGCAAAACTTTCTTTCAAGTTCAATGGAGAAGTGAAATACTTTCAGGACAAAGAACAACTAAAGAATTTCATGATGACAAAGCCAACCCTGCATAGTTTAGAGAAGATATTCTAGAGAAGGATCAAAATGATCACAACTCCATGAAGAAGAATGGAAAGAACCCACAAAATAGGGCAAATAATTAAACACAGGAGAAAAAAAGTACACAAATGCCGTTTTTCAACTATTCTTTTATATACAGTAACAGAATATGTCCCTCAGTATATACAAATGGACTTCTCCTGCACCCTATGGGTCATGATTCTGTCTAGGTCTACAGGGTGGATATCAAGGAAATAGCAGTAGCTCAGTTCCACAAGTAACACGTGGCCATCACTAAGCATTATGGACACTGTCCATGCACATGACATACTAGAACTTTGTGTGATATCCTATCCCCAAAATGTTACAAGTTCTGGTCATATACTTGCAATTCCAATATTTATGTTATGTTTTATTCTTAGTAATTCTTTACTATCATAGAAACTTTTTCTTAGTTGATATCTTTGTATATCTTCACTTATTCAAATACTATGTGTGTACTCTGAATTGATTATAGATTTGTATATATGATACACAACATTCTTGCCTCTAAGCTGGGCTTGTGATTTGATTTGAATTTTGGAACATTGTTTTGAAATGTTTAATTTTAATTAATATTTAATTAATTTTCAGAATATTATTTGTTATTTGCTTTATGATTCATACTGTATCTCTGACTTACAATCTACTTATAAGACATGGTATGATATTTTCTCCTAGTATTAGAAACTTTAAAAAGAAAAAAATATATATGTATACTCAGATATATATATATATATATATATATATATATATA
>PVJA010044152.1:0-16321 GCA_004027025.1 Myocastor coypus | reverse complement strand
ACGCCTGTAATCTCAGCACTCGGGAGGCTGAGGCAGGAGGATTGGTGCGAGTTCGAGACCAGCCTGGGCTACAAAAGTGAGCTCAAGGCCAGCCTCAACTGCATAGCGAGACCCTGTCTCAAAAAAAAAAAAAAAAAAGAAAGTGAGCTCAGGACCAGCCTCAACTGCATAGCGAGACCCTGTCTCAAAAAGACAAAATAAATAAATAAATAAATTCTTAGACTAATGGAATAAAATTTTGTTGCAACATCATAAATGCCCAATGCCAAAAATAGTTGGAATCTGCTTTTAGACTTCAGTAAATGACATGTCTATGACGAAGAAGGACTATGTCCTATTCTCATTGATGACTTTGTGGAATTTGCATGCCCTCAAGTTGCTAGGACAAAAAGTATAAGTGTAGCACAAAAGGGACATTTTAAAATGTACATAGTCTATACAATAAATGCAACAAAAAATTCTACAATTTCTTTTTTTTTTTTTTTTTTTTTTTTTTTTTTTTTTTTTTTTTTTTTTTGTCTTTTTGAGACAGGGTCTCCCTATGCAGTTGAGGCTGGCCTTGAGCTCACTTTTGTAGCCCAGGCTGGTCTCGAACTCACACTGATCCTCCTGCCTCAGCCTCCCGAGTGCTGGGATTACAGGCGTGAGCCACCACGCCCAGCTCACAATTTCTGTTAGGTGGACTGAACTGAAGATAGACCCTCACTATTCAAGCTGAAGGCTGAGAAAACACTTTAAGGCTACATGTTGGAAATAAATAAATAAATAAATTCTTAGACTAACGGAATAAAATTTTGTTGCATCATCATAAATACCCAATTATATTTAATTCTTCTTTTTTTTTTTTGTGGGACCAGGGTTCAAACTTACAACCTTGCACTTGCCCAGCAGGCACTTGTGCCTCGGAGCTATCTCCCCAGCACCTATATTTAATTCTTCTGATGGTGATTTGGGCTTGTCATCTAGTCTGGTCTGCTCCAGACATTTATAATTGTAACAATTATAGATTTCATGTCAATCTGTTTTATTATCCTGAAGCTTTGTGGTGATCATTCTGAGGTTTACATTCTTGCATAAAGCCAAAATGCTATCTTCATCAGAAAACAGTTGGACATAAAAATTAAACATAACAAACATTGCAAACAATTCATAAAAACTTAAACGTAAAAACTTAAATACATGCTTTGGGCTAGTTGAAAAGGCTATGCAACTGATAACCACTTCCAGTGAGAGTGATCTATTTAAGTATAGCAAATCTGGAATTGTTTGTTTGTTTGTTTGGTACAAGGTCTCACTACACAGCTCAGACTTAGTGATCCTCCTGTCTCAGCCTCCCCAGTGTTGGAATTATAGATGGGTGCCACTATGCCTGGTTTCAGTAGCCAGCAGGGTGCACCCAGGGTTCTGGGACTGGCACAGCATACAGTATCAGGGATCAAACCCAGGTCCTTGTACTTGCCAAGCAGACATTTAGACCACTGAGCTATCACCCCAGCCTGCAAATCTAGAATTATGTTCTGGTTTGAGGGAATTTCATTTCTTGGAACATGACATGTATTGTTGATACAGGTAGAGTGTCTGATGAAAGAAATATCAAAACAAATATTGTGGAAATTTTTTAGGATAACTTGGTGCCTACCTGAAAAATAAATTGTTGTAGACTCTCAGTTCCAAAAAGATTTCACAGAATTAGTCTGTATTTCTTTTACCCTTGTTTGTATGTAATGGTCCTACAGGAGCTTTTATTTAACAAGTATCTGTGCTATGTTAGATTCCATTCTTGACTACATTACATACCACATAATTGGATTTCATTATGCTTTTGAAATTCTTATATGACACTGGGTATGGTGAGGCATGCCCGTAATTCTAGCACTCAGGAGGTTAAAGCAGGAAGACTGCTGTGAGTTTGAGGCCAGCCTAGGCTACAAAGTGAGTCTAAGGCCAGTCTAATCTTCATAGTGAGACCCTGTCCCAAAAAGAAAGAAAGAAAGAAAGAAAGAAAGAAAGAAAGACTTATATGCCTATCACATAAGTTAAACTATTTAATTTGCTTTAATGCTTCGTGTTATTAGCTTTCTTGAAGTAGCCTCACCATCAGAATTGTTGACTTCAAGGCTAGGAGTATCTAGCCTTGATACAGTGGTAGAATATGTATGTAGGCCTTAGATTCAGTCTCCAAGACCAAAAATAATAAATTTCACTTCCCCAAAGAGAGGACCATGGGACAAAGAGCTTGAGTCATGCAGACTTAGATTATATTTTAGAAAGTACCTATTAAGCAATCTGGGCTTCATTTCCTCTTATATGAGCATATGTATGCACAGTACTTAGGTCTAAGCCCAGGGCCTTCACACGGGGCTACATCCCCAACCTTTTTTTCATTTTTGAGACAGTGTCTTGATAAGTCACTAGTTGCTGAGGCTGAGCTTGAGCTTGTGTGATCCTCCTGCCTCAGCCTTCCATAGTGCTGGCATTATAGGTAGTCTGTCTGTGTGTCACCCTGCTACCCCTCATCTTCAGTTCCTCATTTATAAAATGGGATGGTGACTAACCCAGCATTCAGTACTTAGATACTTACTTGGTCTCAGAAGTGATGGCTTGGGTAGTGGTCATCTAGCCAGAAGCCAGGAGCAGTTTTCATCCTTAGTGAGTCTCAGAGGCTTCTGAGAGTCTGAGGCTTCTGCTCTGTTTCTTTTTTTTTTTTTTTTTTTTTTTTGTCTTTTTGAGACAGGGTCTCCCAGTGCAGTTCAGGCTGGCCTTGAGCTCACTTTTGTAACCCAGGCTCCTCTCAAACTCGCACTGATCCTCCTGTCTCAGCCTCCCGAGTGCTGGGATTATAGGCGTGCGCTACCACACCTGGCTCTGCTCTGTTTCTTATTCTTCACTTTGTCACTGGCTCTTACACTTGGGTACTAGCCACCAAGTTCAAGCAGGCAGTCAGAGGGAGGTGGGACCATACAGAACTTGCACTAGTAACTTGTTTTGGGGAAAGGGGGCCTCTTCATCTCTGAGGAGGGAAGTGAGCCATTGATTATTTTCTGTTTCAGGAACCATTTGTAACCCTGGACCACGGAAGTCTATGTCTAAGCTTCTTTACTTCCGCCTTGCACTCTTTCTGCCAGAGATGGTCTGGGCATCACTGGGAGCTGCCTGGGTAGCAGATGGTGTCCAGTGTGACAGAATAGTTGTGAATGGCATCATTGCAACTGTCATTGTCAGGTGAGGTCATCTCTTCTAGTGTCTTCTCGTCACAAATGCATTTGTAATGTTGGTGGGCTCACATCTCTGAGGAATGCAACAGAGAGGCTCCTCGCATAGGTAGGATTGGACCTTACTGCCTCCTTTGTGATGGTTTAGACACATTTGTTTAGGCATGATAAATAATTCATCTTCCATTATCCATTTGTTGATGTTTTTTGTTTCTTTCTGAGCTCTTAATTTCTTGCATTCCCTTTCTTCTCCAAAGAGGGAAGAAAATCAAAGACTAAGTTCCACTAAAAATAAAAAATTCAAAGACTGAAGTAAGAAAGAGCAGAAAGCAGCTAAAGACAAGATGAGAAGAAATGGGGTGTTATGTATCATGACAGGCAGTAGTGCTCTACTAAAGGTTATAGCGAGGATTTTACATTTTCTGGGATAAAAATCATAGTGATGATCTAGTTCCATCCCTTAGAGTTATGAATAAGGAGACTGAGGCCTATGCTATTGTCAGCTTTCCTGAGCTACCGGTGAGAGCAGAATGGCCTCATGGAGGTGTCTTCCTCACAGCATAGCATCCAGGCACTAAAAGATCTATCAGAGTGTCCCCTAATCTGGGCATTCTTTTATTTTTTTTTTTAATTTTTTATTTTATTTATTTTTTTTGTCTTGTTTCAGAACCTTCATTTGTTTATTCACTCATTTTTATGGCCGGCTCAGCCCGCCCCAAGGGCAGGGCTGGCACAGCATGTGGTGCCGGGGATTGAACTGTGGTCCCTGAAGCCGCCCAAGCTTTCCCAAGCAGGCGCTTTAGACCACTGAGCCATCCCGCCGGGCCCCATTCTTTTAATTTTACCAGAAGAATCCTATATGGCACTGAGGAGGACGCACCTGGATGACAGGGTTAGGTTCTCCCATGCTGTTCCATGTTTCTTTTATAGCCTTCATTTTTTGTAGTGCATGGGTTGACTATGAAGAAGTTTCTAAAAGAAATAGTCTGCTCACTACAGCCAGATTCTAGGAGATCTGTCTTCCTGGGTTCCAGGCACCTCAGTAGAGACACAGAACTGAGCATGAAGCAGGCATGTAAGGCTCTGCATGGGGTGGTGGAGCCCCTAGTCACATTCCCTTTTCCCTCTCTTGCAGTTGGATCATCATCGCTGCCACTGTTTTCACCATTATCATTGTCTTTGACCCACTGGGGGGGAAAATGGTTCCTTATACTTCTGCTGGTCCTGATCACCTGGATAGTCACGAATCAAGCCAGTTACTTAATGGCCTCAAGACAGCGGCTACAAGTGTGTGGGAAACGAGAATCAAGTTGTTGTGCTGTTGCGTGGGGAAAGACGATCACACTCGAATTGCTTTTTCGAGTACGGCAGAGCTTTTCTCAACCTACTTTTCAGTAAGCTGAAGGGATCTGCTTTGGTTTCTTTCTGTTTCTGTGAATGCCTCTTATGTAAAAATAAGCACTCTCACTGCACTTTGAGCTAATCCCCCTCACTATATAAGTGGCTTTTGAAAATCCAGAACCCCTTGTGTGAAGTTAGGGACCGACACTATCTGGGATGAATACGTTGGGGACAGCTAACATCCAGGGCCATACCTTTTCAGAGCCTCTTGACTCTTAGGTGCACCTTTTCGTTGACACCTGTTCATTATACTTCCTTTTTAAAGAAACTGAATAGTGAAACCTGTACATTTGAGGATTAGCATGTGTGCACACACATATTCCATACATCTTCTGTTGACACAACACATATGGTGTATAGGCAGTGTCCTGCATCTCAGAGAGCAGTTTCCTATCACTACATGATAGAAATGGTGGCTTTTTCAGCCAGGAATGGTGATGTACTGTTGTAATCCCAGCAACTCTGGGAGCCTCTGGCACGAGGAATGACAGTTTGACCCCAGTTTGTGTGACTCAGTGAAACCTTGTCTCAAATTTTAAAAATTTTAAAAAGAGCCAGTGATGTAACTCAGTAGAAATCCTGCCAAAGTTCTGGCCTTGCCCCTATGTGCTGGCCCCACCCCCGGAGTGGTCTGAGAGGGTGACTGACACTGGGTGTGGTGGTGCCTACTTGTAATCCCAACACTTGGGAGGCTGAAAACAGGAGGATCACTACAAGTCTGATCTGTGTAGGGAGACCCTGTAGACCTTGTACTAAATACATAAAGAAAAAGAAAAGAAATTCTGACTTACTGTAGTATAGAAGTATGCTATCATTCTAGAGCAATTTCTTGAGCAATTTGAGAATACTTGTTTTCATTCATACCCACTATATTATTTTTTGTCTTTTCATGTGATGGTCTCTGATAAACTGCTGTTCTTTTCCATATTAATGCCAGGTCAATTTCTTGGTTCTCTGTGGTGTCTAACTCTGTAATGTTCTGGGCCAGCCCCATAGTTTGACTCCACAGAAGCAGCCTCTACATCAGGATTAGAGAAGTATGTCCCCTCATTCTGAAAGGGCTGATTCAGCCTGGTCTGAGGAAAAAGAGAAGCTGGCTATTCTCAGAGCTTTTTATTTGTTTGTTTGTTTTGTTTTTTGGGGACAGAGTCTTATTATGTAGTTTAGGCTGGCCTTGAACTCATGTAGCCCAGCCTGGCCTCAGACTTGTGTTGATCCTTCCATTTCAGCCTCCTAAGTGGTGGGATTATAGGTATATATCACCACACCCAGATCAGAGGATTTCTTAATCTGTGTCATAAGCCCAGTGTTGGTGCATGGACCTTTCTTGTGAGCTAGAAGTACCTTTTGGTAATAGAGGATTTCTGACTATTCCCTGTGTATCTGGAAGGAAAAGGTAAGGTCAGGATCCAGAACACTGAACGTTACTTTATCATCTTGAGGTTTAAAGCATTTGCTGTGTCCAGGGACATGTTCAGTCTTACAAATCACTGGTGTAGGCTATTTCAATAAACCATTAGAGCACCCTGAGATCAGAATATGAACTTGAGCTGAAATTGGTAATAAAAATATGGATGGTTTAGTCACTTATTTTCCACTTTTACAAAAGATCTGAAGTATGTTAGAAATAGTTAACTTACTTGAAGTGGAATTTTGAAATAGGGATCCACCTAGTAGATTTGTTTGAGGATAAGACATGAGAAAATACTGTGCTCAAGGAAAAGGAGACTTGTGAGGAGAATGCTTTTACAACTGCCTTTATACACATAAATGCTCTTGGTATATCTGGACATGTGTCTGGGAACTGTAACATTGAATTGTAAAGCATTCTGGGCCAGGTTTCATGCCAAGCCATTGCACTTCCCCATGCAGGACACAGATCTGGTGCCCAGTGACATTGCAGCAGGCCTGGCCCTTCTCCATCAGCAGCAGGACAATATTAGCAGCAACCAGAAACCAGAGGAAGTGATCAGCCACTCCCCAGGGTACCACCAGGTAATTCCAGATTTCTCTTGGATTATACAGTTTTGATGTTTACACCTGTGTAGATCTTAAAAAATAGACAAGTCACCAAGGGAGCGGTTTGAGTAGCAGTTAGGCCACGATTGGTTTGTGACCTCTGTGGCACACCTTCAGGTAAGGCTCAGTGCCTGGAGTGCAGGTATGTGGATTACCTGGGGTCAGGTATTCCCAGCCAGATCACTTCACATCATATTTCAAGTGCTTCTGCTTTAGGAAATTCACTGCTGAGTTCTATGTACCAGAGAAATTCCTTGTAAGATGGAACCTCAGGCCCCCTGTGTGTGTTTTCTTTTCTTCACTGGGTCTGGGGAGCTTCACAGGATCCTAAATTTCCTCCTGTAGATTTTTATGTTTTCAAAAGTAAAAAATACACATAGGATCCATATTATTTCTGTCTTTGCTAAAGCAACAAATTCTTGCCACATTTCTGTGTTGCACTGTGGAAATGTGCTAATGCTTGTAGAAAGTACAAAATCTCCTCAGTAGCAATAAGCAGTAATTGCAGAAGACAAGGGTGGTGGCACATAACCTGTGATCCCAGCATGCTGAGAGGTTGAGGCAGGAAGATCCTAAGTGGGAGCCCGCTTGGGCAACTTAGTGAGATATGTCTCAGAATGAAAACTACAGGAGACCCAGGGATGTACCTCAGTGGAAAAGCCCTGAGTTCAGTCTTCAGTGCCAGAAAAAAAAGAATCACTAGGGTCGTGTTGCCATTAGCATCTTCTCCCTACATTCCTGGAGAAATCCCCTGAAGTCTGTGTTGATGGACCAGTTTTCCTAGCAGAAAACTTCTGAGAATTCCAGTCAATAAGAAGAGCAAAAGAGCCAGGCGTGGTGGCTCACACCTGTAATCCCAGCACTTGGGAGGCTGAGGCAGGAGGATTGGTGCAAGTTCGAGACCAGCCTGGGCTACAAAAGTGAGCTCAAGGCCAGCCTGAACTGCATAGTGAGACCCTGTCTCAAAAAGGCCAAAAAAAAAAAAAAAAGAAGAGCAAAAGAATCAGGAATTAGAATTCAGGTTTAAGATTTTAGCATGTTCATCCTCCTCAAAATGAGTTTCCCTAAATAAAAAGCTTTTTTTTTTTTCTTGTAGGAAGCTGAGCTGGATGCAGAATTAGAAAACTGCCATCATTATATGCAGTTTGCAGCAGCTGCCTATGGGTGGCCTCTCTACATTTATAGAAACCCATTTACTGGGCTGTGCAAGATTGGTGGTGACTGGTAGGTTGACACTGGCTGAGGCCTCCATGTCCACATTTCTCTTTTTAAATAATTCTATTTAAAAGTATTTCAAAGGCTTGCAAGAACAGAACAGAGATGTCCAACCTAAGGCCTTTATCTAGAGTCCCCAGGTCTGACTCATTTTGTCACACGTGCAGACATTCTGCAGATACATTTTCCCCCAAAGGACTTAAGATTCAGTTTTAGACTCCTTGCTTCTTTATTTCTAATTATTTCAGACTAAATTTTTAAAGAATGACATTCTTTTTTTTTTTTTTTTTTTTTTCTTTTTGAGACAGGGTCTTGCTATGCAGTTCAGGCTGGCCTTGAGCTCACTTTTGTAGCCCAGGCTGGTCTTGAACCCACATCAATCCTCCTGCCTCAGCCTCCCAAGTGCTGGGATTATAGATGTGCGCCACTATGCCCGGCTAAGAATGACATTCTTGTATGTAACTCCAGTAAAGTTGTCAATAATTTTGCGATTACTCTTTTTTTTTAATATTTTTTTATTGTTTAAATTTAACAGTGGTTATATTAAATATTTTCATCATCAGATCAGTTTAGGTTAATACATATAGGTATATAAGATTGATCAAACACTTAAACATTTACCCTTCGAAATCAACATTACTTTTTTTTTTTTCCCCCCTTTTTTTTTTCCCTGCCATTAATCTTTAATTTTTTGTTTTGTTTCTGTTTTTGGCAACACTAGAGCCCAAACCCAGGGGTACCCCTACCACTAAGCTACATCCCCAGCTCCTTTCATTTTTTATATTTTATTTATTTATTTGTTTGTTTGTTTGTTTGTTTATTTATTTTGTCTTTTTGAGACAAGGTCTTGCTATGCAGTTCATGCTGGCCTTGAGCTCATTTTTGTAGCCCAGGCTGGTCTTGAACTGACAGTGATCCTCCTGTCTCAGCCTTCCAAGTGCTGGGATCACAGACATGCACCATCATGCCCAGTTTCATTTTTTATTTTGAGATAGGTCTCTTACTAAGTTACTCAGGCAGGACTTGAATATGTGATCCTCCTTCCTCAGCTTTCTAAACTTCTGAGATTACAGGTGTGGAACACTGGGTCTGACACCTTGAACTAATTTGTGATTATGTTCAGATTCTTCCAGTTGTTTCAGTAACGTCCTTTTTAGCAAGTTTTCCTTGACCCAGGATTATACTTTCCATTAATTGTCCCATCTCCTTAATCTCCTTTGCTTTAGAGTTCTTCAGTCACTCCCTGTCTTCATTTTGAAGTGGTCAGTGCAGGCATTTTGCAGATGGGTCTTCCCTCCACTCTGCCTGAAGATTTCCCAGTGGTTGGATCCAGGTGTTGATCCAGGTGTTGGGCTTGTGGTAGGAGTTGCTTTGGAGGAGCCATGTCCTTCCCAGTATATCCCATCAAGAGCATTATGCTAGGTTGTCCTACTCCTGGCACTGTTAGCATGTCACTTGGCTGACATGGCAACAGGTTCTTTTACAGAGGCAAGTCCTTCCTTCACCTTATAATGAGGTCCTCTTGGGAGAAGTCTTCATACCACTTACGTATATGGTCCTCTCGACTGTCACCCAGTCTTGTGTCATGTGAATTAGTTATTATTAGATTGGTTATAAAATTGTTACTTTTTTTCCAAATTCACTACTTCTGCTTAAGTTATTCTATCAGAGCTTTCCCTTCCCTACTGCTTTTTTACCAATATGGATATATAGGTTCTGACCTTATTTAATGTTTATGGTTACTATTCTTTTGTTGTTATTTTGTTTTGTTTTCTTGTTTCAGAACTTTTGTTTGTTTGTTTATTTATCTTTATGCCTGGCTCAGCCTGCCCTGAGGGCAGGGCTGGCACAGCATGTGGTGCTGGGAATCGAACTGTGGTCCCTGCAGCTGCCCAAGCTTTCCTAAGCAGGTGCTTTAGACCACTGAGCCATCCTGCCGGTCCCTCTTTTGTTTTCTTGAGACAGGTTCTCACTATGTAGTCCAGGATGGCCTCGATCTCATGCTCAGCCTGCTAGGATTTTGTACTGTTCATTTTGTATTGAATATGGTATTTGGTCAAAAATGACCATAAGAGCTATGCACAGGAGATAAAAAAAGAACCATACAGAGAATTGATCATCCGGGGCTGGGGAGATAGATCTGTGGCACAAGTGCCTGCCTGGCAAGTGCAAGGTCATGAGTTTGAACCCCAGTCTCCCTCCAAAAAAAGAGAGAGAGAGAATTGATCATCCTCTGTGTTAGCCAGACCATCCTGGTATTTGTCAGTGTTGTCTGGGAAAATGTAGAGAAGCTGACTGATGTTCTTTGGTAAGGGGCGCATGCTGATGCTTTCCCCTCTTTTGTAGTTGCAGAAGTAGGACAACAGAATATGAGTTGGTGGGAGGTGATCAGCTCAACTGCCATTTTGGGTCCATCCTGCACACAACAGGCCTACAGTACAGGGACTTCATTCACATAAGTTTTCATGACAAGGTACAGTATAAAGTTTTGTGCTTTTTTTTTTTTTTTTTTTTGGTACTGGTAATCAAACTTAAGACCTCATGCTTGCTAGGCAGGCACTGTACTACTAAGCTAAGTCCCTAGCCCCCAGCTCTTAATTAATCTTGGGCCCTAGGGTCCATTGTGATTCTTAGTGGAATTCTGAATTATTCTTTTTTTTTTTTTTTTTTTTTTTTTGTGGGACCAGGGTTCAAACTCGACCTTGCACTTGCCCAGCAGGCACTTGTGCCTCGGAGCTATCTCCCCAGCCCCTGAATTATTCTTCATAGAATTCAGAACGACACCTTTACACCCAAATCTTAGGCATGATTTCTGATAGTTTACAGACCCCCTTGAAGCCCACACAGACCCATAGATCCAGTTTAAAACTCAGATTTTGAGTCATGCATGGGCATGTGCCTGAAATTTCAGCATTCCAGAGCCGGAGGCAAGAGGATTGTGATTTTGAGACCAACTTGGGCTGTGTAAGTAAGATCTTACATCACAATGTCACAAAACCAAAACAATAACCACAAAAACTAATAGGTTTCATATAAAACAGGGCAACAAGTTTTTCTCGGGGACACCACACTACTGCTTATGCAATTCCATTTTTTGCAGAGGGGCAGCAAATTGTCAGAATCAGCCTTACACAGGCTTCTGTTTTGAATTTGGGGCTCTGTTAACAGTAGCATATTGCATGGGTCTCACATTCTAAACGTACTGCATCTCCTGGGAATGTGGCAAAGCCTCAGAAGCCTGTCGAGTGCTGAGCAGCAGCCCTGTAGGCCACTCTCAAACCCAAGACCCAAGAGCCAGTGGGTTGGAAAAGTGGTTCTCAGCTTCTGCCCAATTAATCACCTGGGAAGCTTATAAAATACCTGAAGGCTGCCCTTGGACCCCTTCTGTCACAGTTCTTAGAAGGTGGGCCCCCCTCTTAGTACTTTAAAAGCTCTCTACCATGGCTAGGCATGGTGGCACATATCTGTAATCCCAGCATTCTGGGATGCTGAAGCTTGAGGATGCACACTCAATCTTAGCCTGGGCAACTTAAAGTCACTTAGTAAGGCTCTATCTCAGAAAGGGCTGGGGATGCAACTCAGGATAAATTCCTAGGTTCAGGCTCCAGTATAGCCAAAAACAAAAACAAACAAACAAAACACCTGCTAGAGGGTGAGGAAGCAAAGTCTCAGAGAGTAATCTCAGCACTCTGGTAAGATGAGGCAGAATACTACAAGTCTGAGCCCAGTTTGGCCAATTTAATGACTTAGTGAGACCCTGTCTCAAAATGAAAGAAGGGCTGGGCATATAGCTAGATACAGAGGTTCTGGGTTTAATTCCTAGTACTGCAAAAAATAAGGTAAAATAAAAAAAGAGAGACCGAGAACTGGAGACACTTGCATGAGTCCACACAGTAGGAAGGGGCAGAGCTGAGTTTCTGCCAGATCTCAACCCTCTTGTGTCTCCCAGAACTCTGGTTCTCCAGGTTGGAGCCTGAAATTGTGGTTTAACTTAGCTTGCTTCTAAATCATAGTGCACTTTCCAGAACCAAAGCCCTTTTGCTCCTGTTCAGAGTCCCATAAAGCAGAGGATGCTGGTCTTGCATTAATTGCTGTGGGAGGCTGCTGACTTAGGCCTACCCCAACGCCTGTAGGTGACAAAGCCCATGAGCCTGGCAAACAGCACCTATCGTACTGGCCTTCCAGAGAAACTGGTCAGCAGAATTGCATGTGTCCACTGAACTATTGGTGTTGGGTCCGCTGCAGAGGTAGTGAGGTTATATGCTGTGTCATGGGGTGCAAGACTTGACTTGGGGAGGCCAGAAAGGCTGGAAGATATGACAGAGATTTTCATATTCAGTAGCATGGGTTTTTTTCTTGGTAGTCAGCTCCAGTCCTTTTTAATTTTTTTTTTAAATTTATTGTTTCAGAACCTTTGTTTGTTTATTCACTAATTTTTATGGCCGGCTCAGCCCGCCCCAAGGGCAGGGCTGGTGCAGCATGTGGTGCCGGGATCGAACCGCAGTCCCTGAAGCCGCCCAAGCTTTCCCAAGCAGGGGCTTTAGATCACTGAGCCATCCCGCCAGGCCCCATTCCTTTTTAATTTTTGTCATTCATTCTTTTTAAATGTATTTGGTACAGGGTCTCACTGTGTAGATGGGACTCATAGTGATCCTCCTGTTTTCAGCCTCCCCAGCACTGAGACTATAGGTGTGTGCCACAATGCCCAGTCTTGGTGGCTAGCTCAGCATTCTAGGAGGGGGGTGGGGATGTGGTGCTGGGGATCAAATCCCAGTCCCTGTGCTTGCCTAAGCAGGCATTTAAGTCTGCTAAGCTATCTCACTGGCCCTTAATTTTTTATTTTGAGAAAAGGTTTCCCTAAGTTGCCCAGACTATGATCCTCCTGCCTCTGCCTTTTAGAGTGCTAAGTTGTACCACCATACCCAGCTCACAATGTGATATGAAAGATTTTTGTGTATAGTGTCAAGTTCTCCCCCTGGCTGGTAGGAATGAAGAGCAGGAAGTCAAAGATGGATAGCCACATCTCCAGGTCATGGACATCAGGGTTTCTTGGAAGTAACCAGCTGTTGGGGCACCAAGTGGCCTGTGTTTGTGTCACTAGTGCATTTGGGGGTGTCTCTCATACTTAGGCCTTGTGCTTCCTGTCCTCCAGGTATATGAGCTGCCCTTCTTAGTGGCTCTGGATCACAGGAAGGAGTCTGTTGTGGTTGCTGTGAGAGGCACCATGTCTCTGCAGGTAACAAGGGAGCTGGGGTGGGAGCAAGGAGCAGGGATGAGCTGGGGTATAGAGCAGATGTCCTTGGCCAGCAGCATAGGACCTAGAGAAAAACTCTGAGGGAAGGAAGGTGGAAGTGAGTCCAGGTTGGGGAAGTGTTCCCTCTACAAAATGAGGGGGCGGGGGGATCTTCCCTTTTCACTGACAGTTTCAGAGGCCCAGAGGCTGGCAGGTTGCACCTCCCAGCCAGGTGCCCAGCTCCCTCCCCACCGACTTCCCTGGACCAGGGGAGCCTCCCCAGAGCCCAGTGAAGCAGAGCATTCAGTCTGGCTGTGGAAAGTCTTGTGCCACTTAGCAAGTTCCTATACCAGGTCCTACCTAGCCCCAGCCTTCTGCTAGACTCCAAGAAACAGTGGAACCTTTTGTCTTATCCGCAGCCTGTGACATCCCCCACCACACATACATACAAGTTACCCCATCCCTAATTTCTTAGCCTGTCTGAGACCCCAGATGATGCTGACCTCTCTGGCTGTGCTGGCTTTTTCCTGGCCACTCCTCCCTTTCACTTCCTTGTACTTCTCTGATGATCTGAAACATGTCATGGGACCCTGGCTTTTGTGGCTTAGGCCTTCTGTTTTGGACCAGTTCTAGTGTGGTCTCAACCCCATAATCCTATGCTTGCATTTTCCAGGGCCATCCAGGCCTCCCTGCCTGAGGCCTCCTTTTTATGCTCATTCATCAGCATTCCCAGGTAGCTGCTAGAAGGACTGTGACACTGCCCTTGCTTTATGTTTGCCCACAGCCCAGCCCATCACACAGCGGCTCCAGGTACCCAGCCCTTGTGCCATGTCCTGTGCCTCGCACCATGGCCTGACGCTGCCCAGACCTCTTCCTACGCGGGGCTCTCAGCCTCCCTAGCTGTTCCTTAACTGGAATTTTAGTGGTGGTTCTTCTCATCTCAAACTCTTTAGTGCTTTTCACTTTTTTTTTTTTTTTTTCTTTTCTTTTTTGGTGATACTAGAGTTTGAACCTGGCATCTTTTTAGTGAATCCTCTTTTCATTTTTTATTTTGAGACAGGGTCTAACAAAGTTTCCCAGCCTGGGCTTAAACTTATAATCATCCTGCCTCAGCTTCCAAGTACCTGGGGTCCCAGGCTTGTAACACCAGATTGGCTGAAGTCTGTTTCTCACTGCAGTCTTGTAGGCACTTTATCACCTGACCATTTCCCTTCCTGGTCTCACTGGGCATACAGTGCCCTACATGCCCATCCCCCAGATTTCTAAAGAGTGTGGATGTGGAGTCCGCCTCCCACCAGGGGCCTCCTGAGACCCTGGGCTCCCTGTGTCCTCCGTCAGCCTTTTTCTTCAGGTTATGCAGAGTGCCCCCCGGAGGAGGCTGAGCCCCCTCTGGCCTTGTCCCACAGGTCTTCTCTGCCATGGCCATGGGCTCTGAGGACTCCCCATAGTGGTCCTCCACAGTCAGGAAGCAGAGCTGTGTCACAGGCACCCCTGCTACATTCCTGCTCAGCCCTAAGCTCTTACTATCTTCTTCACAACCCCTGGGACTTCCTGCCTGGCCTCATTTCTTGTTAGGTACTGCAGGGTCATCAAGTGTTCCCACTGCCCACAGAGTAGGCCCAGGAGCAGGGTGCCATGAGGCCCCAACTCACCTCTCTGCCCATGCCCTCTGTAGGACATCCTCACTGACCTGTCTGCTGAGAGCGACAGCCTCCACCTGGACACCGACTTGCAGGACTGTGTGGCGCACAAGGTACTCTGGGTAATGGCTCTTCCTGGGTTGTGTGTAGCAGGCATGGTTATCCTCCCTGCATGTGAGTTCTCATTCCAGTTGTGGGAGGCAGTCTAAGACCCACTTGAAGCCTCCTAGTAATGAAGTAACTCATTGGGTGTTGGAGCCAGGCTGTGGCATTTCTTCCCTCTTCACTAACATACATTATGGTGAAAATAAACTTTAGTATAAGCCAGGCATGGTGCCGCACACATGTAATCCCAGCATGCTGGGAGGCTGAGACAGAAAGATCAAAAGTTCAAGCCCACTCTGGGAAATTTACTAACTTTCCAAGACCCTGTCTCAGAAAGTATAAAGGGCTGGGGACATGGCTCCATGTGAAGGGCCAGGGCTCAGTACCAGTACCCACAAAGAAAAACTTCAGTGTAGTACAGTGCAGTATAGCAGCTGCTGTGGTTTAGAGACAGGGCCCCTGTGCTGTCTGCTCCTTGCCTGGGTTCCAGAGTCACACTTAACTGCACCTGGGAGTGAACTTCTCTACCATATCACAGCCAGGGTATGTGTGTGTGTTTAAAAGTTTATTAAGATGGTGATACACATTTTAACTGTAGTATCTAGTTAAATGGTATTAAGTGCAGTGTGCCTATCACCTTCATGTGTTGTGACGACCAGCATAAGCTCTATGCCTGATAAATACCATCTGCCCCTCTCCAGTCCAGAGCTCCATTGTCCATCCTGCCTGTAGATTCGTCTGTTCTGGGGACCTCACAGAAACAGTATGACTATTCTGTGACTAGCCTGGGTTCAGCCATGTTGTATCAGTTCTCTTCCTGCTGAAGGGTGAGCTGCATGGTGTGGGGTGGCCTCACCTCCTGCCGCTCATCCCATGCTACTCAAGTTGTGTCATCTCTGGCATTGCTCCACCCATCATTCTGAGTGCGGGTGGATGGGCAGATGTCTGTTCCATTTTCTCCTCTCGCTTCTTGGGTTGTGGACCCTGGAGTGGAGTTGCTGGCTCACACAGTTTTTTGTGTTCAGCTTGAGGCTCCACATCCACACGCCCATCAGCAGCGCAGAGCTCTCCAGTTTCCCCGATTCCTTGAACACTTGGTGTCCAGCATTGTCACGGCCAATGCTGGAGTGCCTTATTACGGTTTTGACCTACATTTTGCTGGTGATCCGGATGTTGCTCTTTAGATATTGAACATTTAGGAAGTCTAAAGTAATTGACTCCCTGAGATCTCCCTGGCTACCCTTGGAAAGAGACCTTAGGGTCTTCAAATGGAGGGCTGTGGCTTGCCTTGAGCTTTGTATGCCTCATGTGTTTTTATGAAGCACTACTTCTGGTCTTCTTTTTACTATTTTGCTTTTTGGTAGTGGGAATCAAACTCTGGGCCTCATGCTTGCTGGGAAGGTGCTGTGTCACTGAGCTACGTCCCTGTCCCAGAAGCACTTCTTTAAAGAAATTTTTTTGGGCCCGGCGGGATGGCTCAGTGGTCTAAAGCACCT
>PVJA010044151.1:0-10997 GCA_004027025.1 Myocastor coypus | reverse complement strand
GGTGGTACCAGGGATCAAATTCAGGACCTTGTACTTTCCAGGCAAACACTTATTCCATCGAGCTATCTCCCCAGCCCTTTATTTTTTAACTATGAGTGAACTATGTAGCCTGTGGCTACATGTGGCTACATGGACATAAAATTGGGAAAGCCAACTTTCACCTTAACTGAAAAGTAGGGTGCAAAGATCAGCCTCATCATGGAAGAAAAAGAGCCCAGGATGAAAAGCACAAACCTGGACCTCTTCTTAAATAGTTTGGTAATTATTTGAGGGTGCATGGCCAGAAGGAGAGGCACAGAATTGAGTTTCCCCTTTGCTCCTTCTTCCCAAATGATAGAATAGGAAGATTACTGGGGAGAAATTATATTGTAAAGAGCTACTCAGCAGGACAGCTTTTTTATGCGCTATTACCCAAACTTTCCTGACATAAATTGTGAGTAACACTGGAGATACGAAATATAAACCACTAGAGAAGAAATAAAAGAAAAAGGACAAGGTACATAGAGAGTTAGTGAAGGACAAAATTGTAGTGTTAAAATGAGTGGAAATGGGTAATGCACTGTCTCAATAAATGACTTATTCAGGATAAAATGTAAATCATGGACAGAAAATACAGACCTAATAATGTAAATGAGGGTTCCCATGCTTGCCAATGAAATCCACTCTGACTCAATACCTGCATGATACCTGGCTCTAAATGAATGGAGGTGGTGAAGAGGGTGAAGGGCCTAAGAAATGGACAGCAAATGTATGGCAAGAAGGCAGAATGAACTAAGAGAATGAAAGAGTGATGAAACTGGAGCCTAGGAAGGTACTGTTTTATTCTTTCACTTATGACAATATTCCCTTCTTTGGCAACCCACAATCAAAGTTCAAATATACTTTTTTTTTTCTCTTCCCAAAGACTTTCAGAAAGTAGAACTATTGTGGCAGCTTGCTACTGGTATATGTGTGTATTACACAGAGAAAGAGAAGATAGAAATATGTAGAGGGAGGGAAATGGATATGGAGATGCAGAGAGAAGAAACGGCCCCCAAACTGGAAAGCAATTACTAACTGAAGCGGCACCCACAGAAGAACTTCAGGAGGCAGGTGTTCTCACTGATCAGCTGAGTGAAGTGAGTGGTCTATAAAGTGAGGACCAGATTGGGCCTTAACTTTGTTTAAGTTTCCCTTGATGACTGTTTGGAGCACTTTGTTAAACAGAGGAGAAAATATAGTCTTTAACTAAACATCTAACATCTTGGAATGGAATTCCCAATTCCATACTTTGGTTACAGTTCCAGAAACATTACTGAGTTTGGGCTATCCCATTGGTCACTGTTTAATAGTAATCAACATTTTTTGTTTATATGCACCAGAGAAAGATTAAAAGCATGTATGGAAATGTTAATAGTAATTCTATCTGGGTAGTGGCAGATAAATGATTCTTGTTTTCTTTTATATGCTTCTTTTTTGTTTTCAAATTTTCTGCATTAAGCATTCATTCTTATGCAAAAAGGAAAAATAAGACAAAAACTAAAATGACAAACCTAGACCAAGGAAAACTGCAACTCCCACACATCCTCTTGCTCTGTATATCCTTTTCCTTTGATAAAGAAGCTTCTTTTTATGATTTGCTTCTCTTTGTTTCCACATTGTTTTTTTTTTTTTTTTTGGTTTGTTTGTTTGTTTGTTTGTTTTTGTTTTTTGCCTGCATCGCATTTCTCCGTTTTCCTTCACAGCCTTATTTTCTGATGAGAAGAAAATTGGCTGGACCTCCTACTTCTCTGCTGCGCTACCCACACAGATGCACAGAGGAAGCCCTGAAGCAAGCTGCCCTTCCCACTGTAGCCCAGAGGTAGATAAGTGCCTCAGTCTGGATGGTAGCACGACACCTGTTAGATGGAGGCAGCTATGGGCTCGGGGCTTCAGTATGCATGAATTGGTATCTGTGCACTGCAGGCTATAATGAAAAGAAGTCAATGCCAGACCACAAGGATTTGTTTTCATCATCTGTGGCTGGAGGGAGATGGCAGTGGTCAAAGAGAGCAGAAGGCCAGAAGGTGTCTGCAGCAAAAGTCCATTGAGATTTACTACATCTAAGAAAAGATCTATTTCACTGTAAATCTGGTACTCACAGTATGATGAGGTCTATAAGTCAGGAGGCAATTTCCAAAAAAGGCAGTGAGAGGGAAGGTTGTTCAAAGGTCATTTTACAACTGCCACCAGCACAGCATTAGGAAAAGCAGTGTTCTGTCCTAGGCATGGCTTCAAGACTACTGGAGGTTCAGGGCTTTCCTCCTCAGGTGTCACACAATGCCACAGAAGGCAGAAGCCCAGTGATTTTAATGATCTGCAGGGCAATGCCATTGATTCTTCCCTTGGCTCCTACACATTAGTTCATCTCCTGGTCTCATTATTTTTAGAACAAATGATTACTAATAAGCAGGCATTTGATGAGCGGATTAATTACAGATAGAGCAGGGTAGCCAATGATGAGATGAAGCCTCTCATAGTTAAAAGTTTTATTAGGGTTTCTCTTTTCTTTTCTAGAAGTGAGTAGATTAATTACTGCAGATTAAATTTAATAAAGAAAAACTGCATGTACATTGTTTATCATTTGCTAGCTCTTACTCTACTACTGCAAAAACCAACATAGAGGTGGCAGGGTCACAAAATACGCAATAGGTTTTTGCTAATAATAGTTATAATCCATAAGCACACTAAGACTAGACCTGCCTAGGATTTTCCTACTGTGACCACTGCAGTTTAAGTACTTGTATTCAGGGCAAATTACAAAAAATTCCAGGGCAGCAGAAGGAGCACAGTACTCTCCCACGTCAAAAGACTCGGGCTGGAGTTCAGACTCTGCCTGGTGGATCTGCCCTGGACCAGTCTCTTGACATCTCTAGGCCTCAGTGTCCTACCTGACTCTCTGGGCTTCGCTGGGCTGGGCTGGGCTGGGCTGGGCTGGGGGGTCCTCAGCTGTGGGGAGGACTGAGTACTATCATGCAAATGCACCTATGTAAGGTAGCTAGGGAGCAAGGCCTTCCCGCAGCAAGGGGCACAAAACTAGTGGCTCGGACTACAGAGGCCCAGGGGATTTGGAATGGGACTTACCCAGACTTCATCTGCAAGTTCTGAGTCTTCCTTTAAACCCCTTCGGCCCTGCATATTTCACCTGAAGTAAAACAGTCACACTCTGCATTGTATAATAGGTTCTCAAATTGTGTTCACACAGAAAATGGAATCTCATTTTATGGCATCAAAGCTACAGTGAGGTTCATAGGATATGCTCTCCAGGAGAAGAATCTGACTCAGGCTGCCTGACTTTCCAAAGTAGGACAGAAAACAGGCGGGAGCCCCTTTTCCACTACCTGAGTATCATCATCTTACTCTTCATGCTCTCAGGAGCAGCAATATGACTTACATTTTCATGATCTTATTACTTCTGCCTAGAAAAGACAGCTAGACACCCAGTGGCTCATCCTTGCTTGAAACTGCTGGAAGTCTCAGGGAGGTTTCTGCTCCATTGTTTTCATTTCCAGTCTTTGTATCTTGTCCAGAGTCAACGTGCTTTGAAAAGGCCCCAAACCCCAAACAGATGTCAGGTGCGATCATTTCAATCAGGAAAGACTTTGTAATGTAAAGCCCTGGGCCAAGAACTATAGAATTGGCTCCTATTTCTGGTCCCAAATGCACCTGGTTACCTCTTCAGGAGTGTTACACTGAAGTAGGATCTCTACCTTTTCCAGGGAAAGCAATCTACAAATGTCAGAAAGCATACACACTGCCAGCAGGAACTCCACAAAGGACCTTTAGGAGGCAAGGGGACTTTGGTCACTGGCAGCTATTACAATGGACCATCACAAGGTCTGGGACTGGAGATTGGGAAGCAATTGAAAACTCAAATCCTGCAGCAGTGAAATGAAAAGAAGGGAAGACTATGGTGGCCTTAAAATTGGCAACTCTCATGAACCTTGATGTTTAGTCATTGAACTTTTGTAAAAAGTTTGAGAGATGCACGTGTATTACGAATCTTCTGATTCTAAAATGCTGGTGGATTTTAATGTGAATATGGAACATATCTTGTGAGTTATTTTATATGCAAGAGAAAGGATCTACATCTGGGTAGCTGAAATAGAATTAGATAAATAATGGATACGTTTTTGCACTCATAGCTTATAAAGACTCCAGGTTTTTATATGTGTGTTAGTGTCTATTTATACACACACATATTTTTTTTAAAAAAATTTAAAGCTGAAAGCTTTACTACTTATACAGAAGAGTCTCAAACAAGCTCCTTACTATACACTGTAATAATATTTTCTTGTGCTATCCAGTGGTACTGAATTCTCTGCACTGTGCCCAATATTTTCATATGTTAAAAGCACTATAATATTAAATGCTTCTTCCTGAGTCAAAAATGGAATCATTATGGATACACTATTTCCTTCATCCAATTAGACTTTCTTGAGGTTCATGAACTCTACTTAGAAAGTAGTTTTTCCTGATGTATTTTCAATTAAATTCCAAACTAATCCATCTGTAGGTTTTTTACATGACATCTACAGGATTAGATATTTCATAAAAGCTAATTAAGATATAGCTTGTCATTATAAAGATGTTGTACTTGTTCCTTTAAAAAGAATTATCTTTTTTCTTTTTCTGTGTTCTTTTGCATCTGTTCAATTTTATTAAAATTCCTTTATTCCCCAGCAGAGGAAGGCCTGCCCCCCCCCCCGCCCTGCCCCCAGTCCTTCCTTGTTTCTTCACATGCTGCACAGCCCAGTTTAGAGCATCCTCTGCTCTTCCGCTTGCATAGTCACTGGCGCTTGCTCTGCTTGCTGCTGTCAATTTTACTTTTGCCATTCTTGGTTTTTTTCTATTTCCTGCTTTTTCCCCTATTATGGGATGGGGACTATTTTCACTGCATATTTTAACCGTTTCATGTTACCTTTCCCTCTCCCTAAAACTCTCTTAATTTCTGTATTTGCCTCCTCATTCACAGGCAGGTATCTACTCCAAAATATGCTGCTTTAAGTTTTCTTATTACTTCTTCATGTTCCATAAAATTAGTCTAATTTAGTAAGACTTTATGAAACAAATACAGAAAGTCAGATGTATATTGTACTTTGATTAAAGAGAAGAATATTTGTTATCTGATTTCTAAAGTCATGTTGATCATAATGGATCCCTTTTCTTATTTTTTTCCGTGAATCTCCCCTTGCTGAAAGTTGTGAAGGCAGTTAACTGGCCCTGAGCCTTACTCCTGTTGAGCCACAAATGTGAGAGAGATTTTGTGGCACAAGGTCAATGGTTTGCTGGCTTAAAATAGTTGATCTTCCAATGAGATTGCTAACACCACTAAAAAGCATCTGCTCAAAGTATTTATGAAGAACCTTCTAACAATCACCGTTAGATATGAACAATTCTAAGGTCAGCAGTTTTTAATGGTGTCTGATAGTTATCAGTCTTATCAATATGGTGTACATAGGCTTCAAAAATAATTTTGATTTTTAAATTTTTTATTTAAAAAAACATTTTGATCCATCCTTGTTATGATTTGTGTCTAGTTGTCCCTGCAAAGCCTCATGTAGTCATGGGGCAGGGACTTTGACAGTTTGAGATTAATTCATGATCCACTGGTATTATGGGTGTTAATATGCTGGGATTATAAGTGTGAGTACTTCCCCTAGCCTCAGGCGGGACAGTCTGAAAGCAACTTAGACAGACTTCCTCTCCATTCCCATTATTCCTGCTATTCCTACCTTGGCTCTCTGCTCTTTGCTGCCACCATGAAAGGATGTTCTCAGCCCTTTACCAGTCTGCCTTGGAGTCAGGTTTTTACTGAAACCTCTAGTAACTGTGAGCTAAATAAACCTTTCCTTCCTTTGAGTGTTGGGTATTTGTCCCAGCAACAAGTGAAGAGTAACTGAGACAATCCTCACGAAAGAAAACAAAAATATCATTGAAATTTAGGTTTGGGTAAAATTATAATGAGATACCATTCACTTGCTCGTGGGGCTAAAAATTATAAAACAAATCAACCTCATCAAGTGCTGACTGATAAAGACACAGAAAATAATTCTCACATAGTACCATGAAAATGCACAAACGTATAGGTACTTTAGAATACAGTTGGACAGTTTCTTTAAAAGTTACAGCTGCTGGGTTGGTGAGATAGCTCAGCAGATTAAGCACCTGCTTAGGCAAGCACAGGGACTGGGTTTGATCCCTGGAACCACATGCCACACTGGCCCCACCCTGGAGGTACAGAGCCAACCATTGAGGCCTGTTGTGGTGGCTCAGCTGTAATCCCAGCACTCAGGGGGCTGAAAACAGCAGGACTGCTACAAGTTCAAGCTTCATAGTGTAACCCAGTACCAAATACATAAAAAAGGTAAGAGATGCTTACCAAATAATCATGATGGTATTTACCCAAGTCAAATGAAAACTTATGTCTAAATAAAAAGGTGCTAAATAAATATTTCGAGTAGATTTATTCATATTTAACCCAAATTAAAAACTGCCCAAATGCCCAAATGTTCATGAACTGGTACCTAGATAAATTTTACTTCTTCATTACAGTGCACTATTTGGGAGAATAAGTTACATATACAGCAACACGGATGAACCTCAATTTAATGCTAGGTGAAAGGAGCCAGACTCAACCTGTTACATACTCTATGACTCCTTGTATTTGACATGATAGAAACAGCCAAACTGGAAGAGTAGAACACTCACTGGAGGGAAACTGATTAGAAAGGAACATGAAGGAACAGCGATGGAACTGACTTACATACTGATTGTGGAAGTGGCCACTACACCATTGTATGCATTTGTCAAAATTCATAGAACTGCTCACCTAGAAAGAGTACTTCCAATTTTATCATATGTAGATTTATACCCACAAGCCTAACAAAACAACTCAGTGTGGTAATCTGAAGATAAACAAGAGCTTAAAATACATTTATTGTTTATTTGTACACCTGAAGAGGCAAATGAAAGTAAGACAATGGAACTAAACTCTGGACAGAGGTTAGTTTCCTTGCAATCTGTTATGGCTTATATCTAGTCAACCTTGCAAAAGATGAAGGTGGGGCTTTTTGGAGGTGGCAGGGTTTAGGGTGTGTGATGCTGAGATCAAGGATGTGATGCTAGGATTAAAGGTGTGTAACTGATAAATTAGCCCCTGCTTGGTATGGCATAGCTCTGGCAGGAGTGCTACCTGTCCTATGGGCTAATAATCTAAATAGAACAGAAAGGTACAGAAAAAGCCTGCTGTTGTCACTTTTGGCCAGCTGCCTCTGCTACTGCTGCTGCTGCTGCTGTTTATCTCTTGCTGCCTCCTGCTTGCTATGAGATGCACCTCTGCCATGCCATCCTGTCTTGGAGCCAGTCAGCCATAGGCTGAAATCTCTATGAACTGTAAGCCAAAGTCAACCTTGCCTCTTTAACCTTGCATGTTTGGTATCTGGTCTCAGCAACGAGAAAAGTAACTAAGACATCAACTTACAGTGTGGTAAAGGTTACCTACCATGTTACCATAGATGCTGGATTCTGTATGAAACCGCTAACATTATAAATTGTGACTCAGATGCAGGGCACAGGTAAACTTGGAAACATCCAGACATAGTCACCCAAAGGATTTTATTTTTAAAAGCTTTTCCTAGCCGGGCGTGGTGGTGCATGCCTGTAATCCCAGCACTTGGGAGGCTGAGGCAGACGGATCGGTGAGAGTTCGAGACCAGCCTGGGCTACAAAGCTGAGCTCAAGGCCAGCCTGAACTGTACAGCGAGACCCTGTCTCAAAAAGACAAAAAAAAAAAAAAAAAAAAAAAAAAAAAAAAAAAAAAAAAAAAAAAAAAAAAAAAAAAAAAAAGCTTTTCCTATAATGTTTTCTCATGAACATGTGAGAAATGGTGTGAGGTCAGTCAACATATCCTTAAAGAAAAGTTAGAAAGTTCTTTATTAAACTAGAAGGAACTTATATGGGTTGTTTCTTTTAAGGTCATTAAACCTCACTATTTTGCTACAGAAATATTTTTTCCACATGTTGATAGAGTGGGCAAACAATAACCTATGAGGATATTAAGGTTTGAATATTAAATGTCCTCAAAGGCTCATATGCTAAAAGCTTGGTGGCCAGCTGGTGGTACTACTGGAAGGTGCTAGAACCTCTAAGACAGCTGTGAACCTTTTAGAGCTTCCTGTGACAATCCTCAAGCCACAGGTTCAACACTACTTTTATAAGAGGTGGGACCAAGTTAGAAGCAGTGAGGTCATTGGGGTGTACCCTTCAAGGAGATACAGGGAGCCCAGCCCCCTCCTCTCTCTCTGCTTCCTAGCTGTCATGAGGCGAGCCACTCTGTTCCATCATGTACTCCCCACCATGGTGCTGTATCTCATCACAGGGCCCAAAGCAACAGAGCCAAGCAACCATGTATTCAAATCCCTGAAATCAAAAAGTTATATTCAAGATGTATTGCCACAAAGATATCATTTGTTGGCCTAATAATCAGTAAAAATTCAAACTACCACACATGCCCATTTTAAGGTTATTAAATCTTTTTATTTTTACTCTTTATTCAAATTGAGTGCCTCTATGTCCTAAAGGGACACTGTATACATTCTGGGTGTCAGTTTTCACTATTGCCTACCTTGCTCTTCTTGATTTAGGGACCCCATATAATCAAGAATTCCTGCAAGGAACATATTAGGCCTTTATACTTTCGGTCCTCATTTTTCCCATTAATAATTATGTGTTTGAATACCATATTTCTGTTATGGATTATTATGTTTTCCTCAAAAATACTGAATATTTTGAGATATACTAAGGTCCTATTCCTCTGAATGACAGAACATGACATTATTTGAAGAAAAAAAAGATCACTGCAGTTACAATTAGCTAAGATGAGGTCATACTGGATAGGGTGGACCCCTAATTGTATAGGAACAACGTTCTTATATAAACAGAGACTTGAATGTACATACTCAGAGAACAAAATCTGTGACAATGGGAACAGAGGTCCAGGAGATATGACTGCATATGAAGGAAGGCCAAAGGTTGACTGAAATCTACCAGAAACTGAGAACAAGGGACAGAACAGCATCTTTCTTGTAGCCTCCAAAGGAACCAGCTGTGCCAAAACCCACATTTAGAACTTGTTCTCAGAATTGTGAGAAAAAAATTTCCTTTTTTAAAAAAATCTGTTTAGTTTAGGGTCTACAGCGATTCTCAACCTGTGGGTCGAGACCCTGATGGGGGTCAAACGACCAAAACACAGGGGTTGCCTAAAGCCATTCTGAATCATAACTGTAGCAAAATTACAGTTTTGAAGTAGCTACCAAAATTATTTTTTGGTTTGGGGTCACCGCAACATGAGGAACTGTATTGCGGGGTCACAGCATTAGAAAGATCTACAGGGTCTTACTACACAGATGGGACTCCTAGTAATCTTCCTGTTTTTCAGCCTTCCAAGCACTAGGATTACAGCGTGTACCACCACACCCAGTTTTAGTGACCATCTCAGCATGACCCAGGGGTAGGGCTGGCTCAACAGGCTGGGGATGGAACCTCCAGCCCATGTATCTGCCTAAGTAGATCCTTTAATCCATTGAGCTATCTGGTCAGCCAGGAATTTTCCACTTTTTGAAACCAAATCAAATAATAACAGAAAAACAAGGAAAAGACTATCTGAGTGTACATCTGATACTGACATGGAGGTTCAGTAAATGAAGATGGCCCATCAACAGAATCTCTCCTCCAGGAGGCTGTGCTTGCTTAATGTCACTCCTTGGGGACCAGGTGTAACTGGGTACCTCTCCTGTGCTGATGCCCCAGGGTGCATCTCCCCAGGTTAACAGTGCACAATGGCCTCCTCCAACTTCTTTTAGATTTGTACTTTCATGAGCTTTAAATGTTCTATCTACTCTTAACCATCTGGAGGAATCTTTTACAGAGGAAAAGGCAGCCTGGTGCCTGAGGGTGATGGTGGCTAGCAGGCTATATCTGGTGTCATGTTCTTTGCAGAAACCACAGCCTCTCCTCCTTGCAAAGACTCCCTCATGCTTCACACTGGGGCATACGGACAACCCAGGAGCCTCGTATAGCAGCCGTTCCACAAGTTTCCAAGTGCAGGGCCTGAGCAGTGCCTGTAGTGATATTTTCCTGGCTGGCTCTGACCTCTGAATCTCACTGATTAGTCTAACATACACTGTGAACATCAACCCATTAGGACTCAGAGCCAAGACTCAAATATTGCTTTAAAATGGCAAGAGATGTTTAAGACATAACCATAAAGTTGCTCACTTTCCAATTCAGGATTTTTTTTTTTTTATATCCTTCCCTTTTGATTATTTTTCATGTTTCACTTATGTTTCTGTGGTGTTACTCCTAATCACCAAAATGTTTTTGTAGGTAGTTCATGCTCTTGGAGGTCTTAGAGAAGAGCCAGGATGGATAGGCAAGATACAAAAAGTATTCTACTCTGCATATTTCAGCTTCACAGCATCCTACTTACATTTCTCTTGTTTAAAAAAAAGCAATCTTTTCCATAAAATATTGATGAGATTTGTATATTCAGAAGTGTAATTTAAAGAATACCACCCATGTGTAGTGATGATGGTCTATTATTCTAAGATAAATCAAAGGCCAAGGTGCTCTAAGGCTGTTATGTACCAACTGATACATTCAGATACAGGTCTATCCCCTGCTTTCCACTCTCCTTATCCCCTTGAATTTTCACTTTGACATTTCAAAGTCCACATCTTCATCTCTTTTTTAAATAACTGTAGTACATACACAGCACTAGATTCAGTTCGCCAGTATGGCCCTCTCCTGGCACTCCTCAACATGAGTGCAGTAGCTGCCCCATTTCTGAGGTTACTTGGGCGTGACTCTGGGCTTCTTCCATTCCATCAATAAACACTTCTTACACTTCTCCTGACACTACACGTGGTCCAGAAGTGGATACAACATGACTTATAGTTACATGATCTTGAAAACAAAAC
>PVJA010044150.1:0-16425 GCA_004027025.1 Myocastor coypus | reverse complement strand
ATGGCTTTTCTGCTATAAAAGAAGAAAGAATTTTGATAATTTAGAACAGGAAACAGTAGAGTCCAAAAGATAAGCAGCCGTATTTACTACACCTACCTTTATAGATTTGAACTTCTGTGGGTCGGTGGCTTCTGTCTCCTCTCTCTCAGGTCCTGCTCCCCATCTCTGTCCTTCCACACGCACGCACGCACGCACGCACGCACGCACGCACTCCCCTGGGCTTCAGCTCTTCTGCCTAGGTTACCTCCAGCTATGCTCTTGGTCTAGTGGCCTTCCACATTCATGCATTCTGCTTCTGCCAGCTAGCCTTAGACAGAAAATATTCAGGGAAAAACGCATTTGTATTGAACATATTCAGCTGTTTTTCCTTGTCATGGTCCCTTAAGTACTGGAATACATAAGGCAAATAACTATTTACACAGTATGCGCAATGCCTTGCTAAGATAAGTAGCCTGGAAATGTTTGCAGCATATAGAGGATCTGCAAGAGGATGGTGCAAACACCCTGCTACTTTACATAAAGGACTTGCGCATCTGGAGATCTTTGAGTCCTTAGATGGGGAGGAGAGGCCTGGAATAGAGCCGCAGATACAAAGGACGACTGCAATTCATTGCATAAATCTTGCTTGCTTGCTTGCTTTCTCCGACAGGAGCTGTTCCCAATCCAAAACTCTTTCGTTAGCCAAAAATATACCCAGAAATAAATTCATGTATATTCTATGTCTCATTAGTTAAATATTTTTATATCTGCAAAGACTGGTTCCGATGAAGTTAGAGCGAGCTTGTGGGCAGCCTCTCTGGCAAGGTGAGACATTCCGCTAGGTCTCTAGTTAAGGACAGAGAGCCACACGCTGAGAGGACCCAAGGGCATGTGGCTGGGTTGGAGAGGCAGAATCATAGTCAAAGCAGGGATGGAAGGTAAGGGTGCCTGAAACTGCTAGCGAAGAACGCATGGAGTTGGGAAAGGGGGTGTGAAGGTGAAGGAAGGACCTGTCCGGGCAGCATTAGTAAAATGCTGCCGTGTTTTGTCGACTATGGGCGAAGTTGTGCATAGAAAGCGACACATGTGAACCAGAATCTGCAATATGCGCTTGCTGGGCATGAGCAGGAAAGTGTGAGCCGCTGAGACACCGACGGGCACATCGGGCTCACCCCATCACTGGGAGAAGGGACCTGCGGGAGCAGCAGAGGAACACGGGGAGGTTGAGGCACAGGTGCCGTCAGTCCTACTCAGCTTGGGCTGTTTCATGACTTAGAAAGAATTTGTCTCAATAATAATAAAGATGATGATGATGATGATGATGATGACGATGATGATGATGATGATGATGAAAATGATGGCAATGACGATGATGATGATGGTATTGATGATGACGATGATGATGATGACGATGATGGTGTTGATGACGATGATGATGATGACGATGATGATGATGATGGTGATGATGATGACGATGACGATGATGACAATGACGATGGTGATCATGATGATGATGATGATGACGATGATGATTATGACAATGACCATGGCAATGACGATGATGATGACGATGATGATGATGGTGATGATGATGACGATGACGACGATGATGACGATGACGATGATGACAATGATGATGGTGATCATGATGATGATGATGACGATGATGATTATGACAATGACCATGGCAATGACGATGATGATGACGATGACGATGATGATGACGATGATGATGGTGGTGATGATGATGACGATGACGACGATGATGACGATGACGATGATGACAATGATGATGGTGATCATGATGATGATGATGACGATGATGATTATGACAATGACCATGACAATGACGATGATAATGATGATGGTGGTGGTGATGCACCTGTAGCTCAGGACAAAGGGCCTGGCTGAAATCTGCAGTGCAGTGAGAACAAAACAAGAACAGTAGAGCAGAGCTTCAGAAGCACCCACAGTGGCTGAAGCAGCCTAAAAGAAAGGCACTTCCTCTGCTCCCCAGAAGCAAGCTCATGCATCCCAGCACTCCCAGTGAACTGGGGATGCGACTGTCCAAGACAGACCTTCTTCTTGGGTAAAGACTCTCCCAGTGACAAAACCAACTCTGCATCCAGACCATGTTCCTAATCAGCCAGCTGTAATCCATGAACACTTGAGTAAAAATGCTGTACGTGCAAGGAGTGTCCCCACCATATCATGTCATGGGGAAGGCTGTGCGAATGGAGTGAGCACCTCACTGAAATGCCAGAAGATATAATAGTCATACAAGAAGGGATGGATTAAGAAACAGAGCAGCTGAGGTGTTGGGTGCACCTCCAACATTAAAAAGACAAGATTAATGGACACTAAAGAAAGGAAAGAAGGGCTGGGGAGATAGCTTGGTGGTTTAAGCACCTGCCTGGAATGTGGAAGGACTCAAGTTCAATCCCCAGTACCACATGCTGTGCTGGCACTGGAACCCTGAGCATGCTGTGCTGGTCACTGAAACTGGATGTGATGATGCGCGCCTGTAATCTTAATGCTGGGGCCGCTGAGACGGGAGGGTCAGTGTAAGTCTGAGCTGCCTAAGGATATGCTGTACCAAATGAAGGAAGGAAGGAAGGAAGGTAGGGAGGTTGGAAGAGAAGATGGAAGGAAGGAAGGGAGGATGGAAGAGAGGATGAAAGGAAAAGAGGATGGAAGGAAGGAAGGAAGGGAGGTAGGAGGAAGGGAGGGAGGGAGGAAATGAGCTACCAATAGGGAGTACGCTAACTAGATTATTGGAGAGAATATCAACTAATATTGAGCAACACATTGGGCACAGACACACTGAATCTGTGAGATCTAATAGCCTGGGAGAAGGATGCCTATCCGACATGATTTTATCACTCTTACAGTTTAGTGCAGTTACTCCATTTGTTTCATATCATTCACGCAATTACGCAATGTTCTAGCTTACATGTTGCTCCTTCTCGTATTATACTCCACGCAAGCCTACTCTAGAGTGAAAGGCAAATGGACAGCTCCATCCACTGCCTCAGCTTCCACTTAGATCCAGGAAGTAGGGCTTCGTGTTGTTATTGCTATTGAGCGGTAAGCACCAGATCTCTGGCAAGCGGTACTGATTGAAATTTTCAGCCTTGGTCCTAAATCTTACAGTAAATTGAACCTCTTTACTCTCAAGTTGCATCCTGATTCCATGTCATGTACTGTTTTAAACCTCTGAGAGACGATCATGCTTTTTGATAATATGGGTACACAATAAAAATACAATCAGAATTTCTTATAATTCTGAAATAATAACAATATTTTCCAATTAGAGTAATAAATATATTTTTCTATAGCTTTTGTTCAAAGATATTTTAAAAATTCAGGTAATCTTACTCTGTTATAACTATATTCATACTTATATTTATTTGTAGTGATTTTTGCTCTGTGTGACTAGGAAATAAATTCAGGCCTCATACATTCTAGGAAAGTGTTCTACCACTGACCTATCTTCCTATCCCTTGTTAAAAATTCTATTTTGACACAGGGACTCACTGAGTTCCCCAAGCTGGCCTCAGACTCATAATTCTCCTGCCTTTGATGCTGGATTCGCTGGGATTGTGTGTATGTGTTGTCATGCCTGGTACTAGCCCTTATTTTGATGTGTGAGAATGATAAAAATCTAAAGTCATACAATAGGCACTGCTAGCTTTGCTATTTGTGAGCTAGGCCCTTTTACTTCACCAGAAATTCCCAAGAACTGTTTGTTAAATTATACCCATTTAATTATTGTTCAGTAAGATAGCTTTTACATAGAGGACTGTCACTGGTGGAATTGAGTTTGTTTTTTAATAGCTCTCCCTTGGTATTTTGTTGTTTTTATGTAAAATCTGTGACAGAAAAATATCCATGGTAAGTCCTTCAATGGTTCTGAATCTACTGTCGCATCAGCTGTGGCAGCCATTTCTTCATATTCCAGAACTACCTGTGAAGTAGCTAATGGCCAACGTGGAGCACCCAGGTGAGCTCAGGCAGTGCGGGTCTGGGTGGGAGGCCCGCCTGAGGGCTGCTGTGAGCAGCATCCGAGGAGAGCCGGAGGGGAAGACAACGTGCTGCTGGTCCTCCTGGCGAAGCTCTGCGTGCGGGCTTTCCTGAGGCGAACACAACTGTTCTCACTGTTGGAAGAGCCCCCATCCTTGCCATTGAAGAGCATGGCTCATGGCTCCTTCCAGAGGAGCCCTGTCCCTTCTTTACCTAGCGAGTTGCTTCCTGGCTTCAGGGCAGGCCTCTCAGTCTGGTGGCACAGATCCTTTACTGCCTGGCACAGACTTTCTGGCTTGCACCACTGACCTTTGGGCCTTCCCAGGGACAGACTTGCATGAGACATGCGTGTGGGCTCTCGGGCTTCAGCAGGGCTCGTGGCACACACTGCCATGGGATGCTGGCCCTCAGCCAGATTCGTTGGGTCTCTGGCTCATGGACAGACCTCTTGTGCTTTTCTGCATTCGACTTTTCAGATAAATATAATAAAATAATCCTAGAAATCTTGCACCCCTTGCAAACCCTGACTACAACACTACTCTAAGAAAAGCAAAATGGCTCAGTACATTTTATTACAAGTAAATTTTCCTTATAATGTCAAGTGAGGTCTGTGGTCATTTGATATCTTTATCAAGTTAGTGTTTCTGTGAATTAAGTTCATTTTCACATTTGAGCATAGCTATTATAGAAGCCAGATGAAGAAAAAACTTTGTATTTCTTGTCAGCCACCGCATTACTAACTTGTTAATGAGTAGACTTTTATTTATCATGATTTTCCAAACAAATGTTAACAGAATCGCACAATTTACTTAACACTACAATCAAGAAACATTGCTTTAATTTTTGTCTATAAATGGTGTAAGTTTCCTCCCCGATCACAACTAACAGGAGGAATAACAACAACAGCAAAATTATCTGGGCTAACTCATAGTTTAAATCATTAAAGGAAATAATTCCCTCACATAATGTTTAGCACCTGGGAAGACAGCAAAATAAATTATTTAATACCCTATCAAATTTTTTTCTTCACTTTCCCTTGATGCTATTCCAAGATGGCTATGGGGGAGAGGTCATGGTTTTCATGATCTCTGGGGTTAGGCGTGAAAAGCTTTTGGCGTGGGGAACCTAGCTCTTTTTGTTGCTGCTTGCCCTGCTGGTTCTTGGGCCCCAGTCGTGTGGCTTCTGCCCACCATAGAGCATCCACACATCGCTAGTATGAGCAGACTTGGGAGTACCGGCTGGCCCCCTCTCCACTGGTTTTCACTTTCTTCCTATTTTTGGATGTCTTTTGTTCGGATGTTTAGGAGTCACTAAAGCACTTTTAAGCACTCTTCTTGCTTCTTCGCTGGTCAGGGAGCAGCTCATTCTAAGCAAGTCTGTGGCCACTCTGTTATTTGATCTCTCCTTGACCAACTTAGCCCCAGTCTGGGTCCTCAAGGAGTACAGGTACTTGATCCCTAGGCTTGGTAGCTTTTGCTAACGGGAGTCCCACTACCACCACAGCAATCCCTGCTGGGATGTTCTAGACCCACACTAGGTGGCTGCAGGGAACTATGTAGGCATCACACGGGACCTGAGACCACTTGGAGAAACCACGGCCTCCTCCTACATGTACCACCAAGCCCTAAGGACAGTGTAGGTTAGTGTAGAGCAGCTTGTGAGCTGGCCTTGCCCTGGCCCTGAGTGCAGAGCTGGTGTAAGAGCTTCCGCATCGCTCTTCTGAAATGATTCAGTGGGGAGGGAAAGGGCCTGAGCGGGGCTTGGAGTATCTGTGCGCACTGTGCAACCTTCTGGGTTTCTAGTCTTCCTTTCCCTGCTGCTTGCTTCTTCCTGACATCCTCAGACAGAAATATAGATGGGCCATCTGTTGTTTCATATGCATCTTCTACCAGGAGTGGCACGTCTTGGAGCCTTGCTATTATAGGGAGCAAAGGTTTCTTCTCTACAGTGCAGGGGAACTCATACAGTGGGATCCTTTGGGCTGGGGGTCAAGATAAGTTAGACAGGAAACACAAGGATATTCGGGAAACCCTCTTTCAATGGAATGACCTGATTTGAAAACATTTTTATATTTTTTGGCATAATCTTATTATGTTAGATTCTGCATTGTATCAAACAACAGGTTTTGTGTTCCTTCCTACTATAATGTTCAGTCTGTCTCAGCTACTCTTCTCTCATTGCTGGGACGAACACCCGACAACCAAAATGCAGGAAGGAAAGGTTTATTTAGCTCACAGTTACTGGAGGTTTCAGTCCCTACTCAGTTGGCTCCAAGGCAGAGTGGCACATGGCAGAGGACAGCAGTTCATGGCTGTGGCACAACAACTGCCACAGAAAGTGTCCATCTCTCTGTCTCTCTTATATTGCATTCAGTCTCTCCACCTCAGGCTGGCTGTAACACTCATACACATCATCCCAGCAGTACTAAGACCCACAATCCCATCAGTACTAAAACTCATAATCCCAGTGGATCATGAGTCAGTCTCAAACTCCAGAAGTCCCCACCCCATGACTGCATGAGGCTTTGGGGGGACAACTAGATACAAACTATAACATAGAGACTGGGTGTGGTGGCATGCACCTATAATCCCAGGTTTTAGGATTATAAGACTGTAAACAGGTGGAATCCTACAAATCCATCTAGTAGGGAGACCCTGATCATCCTGTAAACCCTTCTGTATTGGTCAGAGTTTTACTTAGAGGAACAGAATAGATATGATATAGGAATGGATATTAACACAAAATATACAATCTATAAGGAATTACAAGATTGGCTTACAATAGCCAGCCACAGAGTCAGATGAGGAAGCACGCACAGGGCGTCTGCATGCTCCGGACTGAAGAATTCAATCCCGAGGTATGGACTTCACTGCAGCACTCCGTGTAAGACTCTGTCAGCTGATGGGTCTGCAATGGAAGACTGAAGTGTCCTGTCTGTAATGGACGCTGAAGAGTCTGCGATGGATGGCGAAAGATCCAAGCTGGAGGCCGAAGAGTCTGCGCTGCAAGCCAGACGATGAAGTCCAGTCTGATTGTGAAGACTGAAGCTTCTCCGACAAAGTGAAGTGTTGACTCCTTCTTCAGCCCTTTAAAAAGTGTTTTTGTGCTCAGTCATTCTGACGTGGGCTCATTGCACCCTAGGGTGGAACCAATCATATCCCAAGATGAGCTCTTGATCCCGCTCTAGGGAGAAAGCCAATCATATCCTAGGCAGGCCCTGGTCAGGCTCCAGGGAGGAGCCAACTGTACCCCAGAGTGGGGCTCCCACCAACAGGGAACCAGGCCACTGAGTCATTCAGCCAAGTTGACACATTGTATCAACCACTACACCTTCCTTAAAATAGAAAACAAACAAACAAACAACAACAACAACAAAAAAACCTCCATAACATAGCATATACACTGTATACCTGCACCTTTAGTCGATGGTCACCCAGGCCAAGTGGAAGCAGGCTACCTTCTCAGGCAAAAGAGAAGAGTCCTTTGTCAACATTGCTTACTGTTCCAATATATGTCACTAGGTCAAATCAGTTCATTTCTATGTGGAAATAGATGACGGATCAGCCACCGTGTCCTTTACAAAACTCATGGAGGAGAAGATTCTGGTGGAGTTTTTGTTTCTGTGTAAGAACAGAACATTCTTCATTTTTGTAGACAAGCTTCTTTTAGAGCGTGTATTATATTGTGTTATACAAATAGTTACTCTTTCTTAGTATAGGCAGCAAAACATGACATTTACCAAACAGCAGGGGTTATAGGCAGTGCAAATTGATTCCCCCACACATGTTAGCTTACATTTCAAAAAAGAAATCTTGGAAGAGATTGAATGCCACCAGTTCCTCTCATAGTTAACTGAAGCAGTTTGTAAAAGAACTAATCTACATTCTCTCCCTTAGATGCTGCAAAAATACCAACAGCTGACTACCGCTGTTAATGTCATATTAAGCTGAATACTGACTTCAGAGGGGATAAGACTTGCATGCTCCATAAGTAGCTTGGAGACCTTGGCTTTTCAGGTGAATCTTAAAACAGATATCATCATTAGATAAAACAACATGCTGAAGTTTCTTTGGTATATTTTCTTTCAAGACAACTTATTTAGGTATTTAGGTATTGAGGATCGAACTCAAGTCCTTGCGTTTGCCAGGCATGCACTTATGCCACTGAGCTATCTCCTCAGCTTCAAGACAGTTTTAAATAGTATCTCCAGTGTTCAAAACTTACCCATTCAATTTGGCGTTCTTCCCTGTAATACAAATTTGTCACTTGATGGGCTATTTGTATCCAGATCCACTCAAATGCCACAGACTTAAATGTCCTTGAGGTCCTTCTGGTCACTTTCTGGTGCATATGTGATTATAAGTACATCTCATATTAAAGATTAGCACCAGGGGGCTGGCCAGAGAGTTCAGTGGATTAAAGTGCCTGTTTTGGCCGGCCCAGGGGACAGGAGTTCGATCCCCAGGCCTGCTGTGCTGGCCCTATCCCTGGTCATGCTGAGATAGCAATTGAGACTGGGTGCGGTGGTACACACCTGTAATCCCCGTACTTGGGAGGCTGAAGACAGGAGAATCACTATGAGTCCAATCTATGTAGTGAGACCCTGTACACCCTGTCCTAAATTCATTTAAAAAGAAAAAGAAAATATTTGGACCAAAGTTTCTCTGCTTGAAATAACAAAATGCACATTTCTTGTTTGAGGTGCTCCATTCCATAGCTGTCTAATGCACAAGGGAAGTTGAAATTCCAGAAGGAATTTTTCCCTCTGATTTTTCTTTTGAGACGGGGTCTCACTATGCAGTCCAGGCTGCCCTTGAACTCATTACGTAACCTAGGCTGGCCTTGAGTACTGTCCTCAAAGCAATCCTCCTTTCTCGACCTCCTGAATGCTGGGACTCCAGAGATGTGCCATAATGTCCAGCTGCATTCTGGTTTTACTTGTGTCTTTATAACATGGCACAAAACCACAATGGGATTTTGCAATGGGATAAACTAATCAACACATTGACAGTTAATGACTAGCTCTTTTATGCACACTCTATGCAGGCTGTGGACATGTTTCCATCTGTGTACACACATCCACAAATACTCCATAATGTGGCAATACGAATGAAACCACAACAGGACAGCTCTGGGTGCAAGGATAAGCTTGATATCGAACATTTATCATTGGTATTTACTATTTGTACGAAATTTTGATTAATGGAAGAGTTGTAGTTGACTCATTTGTGTATATTTGTGAATTGGTGCTAGCAACTTTTGAGACTCATGTGTTATACCATGAAAACTAAGTCTACTTCTGAGAGTGAAATCAGGCATGTCGCTGTCTTCCAGGAAGAGAGAAGGTATATGTAGGAGTGCCACTACAGTGAAGCGATTCCCACAGAGACCTGTGTTGTGGCTTTGAGTTTCCCAGTGCAGATAAAATTTATGGTTACTCCACAGTATAGTCTAATGCATGTGTGGTGCAGATAATGTACTCTATATTTTAAAATCCCCAGGGTACTTATCTTAATTAAGAAATAATTTATTGCTAAGCCAGGAGTGTTGGCGCACAACTGTAATCCCAGCACTCGGGAGGCTGAAGCAGGAGAATCCGTGAGAGTTCGAGACCAGCCTGGGCTACAAAAGTGAGCTCAAGGCCAGTCTGAACTGCATAGTGAGACCCTGTCTCAAAAAGACAAAAAATAATAATGATAATAGTAATTTATTGCTAAAAACACTAATGGTCACCTGAACATTCTGCCACTGCCAGCCTTTTTGTTGGTGGAAGACCTTGTCGCTGTGCTCATGGGCACTCACAGATGACAGTGATAGTCGCTGAGGTTTGAAGAGGCTGGAGGATTTCTCAAAATGAAGTCAGTGAAGATCACTGCATCAGTGGACTCTGTCTTTCATGAAAGATTCCCTGTCGCATGTAAATCCCTCGATGGCAATTTACCTGCCATAATGGCCCCTTCAAATTAAAGTTAAGTGTGTAAAACTGCCACTGTTTAACCAGCTAAGTATATGTAATGTTCTGAATCCTTTGTTGGCTTTTCACAGGATCTTTCTAGGCATGGATTTATCCCAAGAAACTGTTCTATTTACTGATTAATAAAAGACAATTCTTCATTCATTAAAGTTTATCAAGAAACTGGAAAATTGAGTCACACCATCTGACTCCATTTCCAAGTCTAATTTTTTTTTTCTATTATTACATTGATGGATTATGCCTCCACGGACATCACGAGCCCATCAAAAACACCTGTGAGGATTGAAATCTGCTTCTCCCAAAGTCGTGTTGATATTAATATTTTGACTTTCTGCTACAAATCACAGATGTTCTTAGTGGCATCTAGATTGGTGAATTCTTTCTGGAAGGCTTTTAATTTCCTCTGCCAAAATCTATTAGAGGAATCAGGATCTATAGCAGATGCATAAAATGTATTTCTTAAGCCAAAGATTGCACCCAACATCCAGAATTGAGGAAGGAAAGGTTTATTTAGTCCACAGTTAGTGGAGGTTTCAGCCCATACTCAGCTGGCTCCAAGGCTGAGTGGCACATGGCAGAGGACAGCAGAAGCCTCTCTTCCTACCTTATCAGTTCTATGCCCCAGGGAAGCTGTAGCATTCAGACCCATAATCCCAGTGTTGGATCATGAATTAATCACACATTGTAGAAGCCTTCCCCCATGACTGCATGAGGCTTTGCGGGGACAACTAGACCATAACAGACTAAAAAGTTGAGGTTACTCCTGATTCATGGGATGCAAAGTGATGTTGTGTCGGCAGACATGAAAATAGCACTCGGTTTGCAAGCTGCCATCAGAGCTCTAGGGTCTTGGGTGCATTTTCAGGGAGTGGTAAAGATTTTAAAGGAATCTTTTCTTTTCTTTCTTTTTTTTTTTTTTTTTCCAGAGCAGTAGTTCTCAACAATGCACTTAAAATATTCAGTAAACCATTGTGTAAACTATTTTCTGGGCCTTCTTGTCTTACTTGTAAAACACAGGAAGTACAGATTTACTATAATTATTCAGAGCCCTAGCAGGTTTAGAATGGAAAATGACCATTGGCTTTTATTTAAGGTCATCAGCTACATTCAGTTTGAACAACAAAGCCTGTCTTTTGAGGCTTCATAGCCAAGCATTAACTTTCCTGTAACTATGAAACTCCCTGGTGGGATTATCTCTTGCTGTACACTTATGTTGAACTATTGCAAATCTATTTAGTGCACCCACTTTTGTGGCTGACCCTAGCTAGGTTCATATAAGATGCTATAGTTCCTCTGTCCGCATTTTCTGCTTTCACCTTGACTTTGTTGCCTGGACAGCATCTTTCTTTAAGCCTCTTGAGCCAACTTCTATAATTTCAGGCTTTCCTCTTGGACTTTTCCTTTGCTTTCTTCAGCTTTTATAGAACTTAAAAATACTAGGACCTTGGCAAGTTGGTCTTTGGGTTATGGGAAAGTTGTGGCTGTCTTGGCCTATCTCGGCCACTAAAACATTCTCCACTCAGCAATGAGGCTGTTTCACTCCTTACATTTACGTGTTCACTGGAGTAGCACTGCTCTGTCGCATTCAAAATTTGGCTAATGGGTGCGAGAGCTCTTTCAGCCTGTTTCACTCTTTTATATGCCTTCCTCACTGAGTGTAATCATATCTTGATTTTTATCTAAAGTGAGAGGTGTGATTCTTCAGTGAAACCCTCAGAGGCCACTGTAGTTGTGACTAGTTGTTTAATTTCACGGTTCTTGTGTTTCAAGGCATTGGAAGAGATATAGAGTAGTAGCAATCAGAACTCACACGACATTTGTGGATTAAGTTGACCATGTCACAGGGGCATGGTTCAGGGGATCTAAAACACTCATTATTGTTCTATCAAAGGTAAATGATCACATAACCAGGTGTGTGGATGCATGACTATAATCCCAGGACCCTGAGAGGGGAGAGGGTTGCAAGTTTCAGCATAGCTTAGTGGCATAGCAAAGGCCTGTTTCGAAAAGTAAAAGTGGCTTGGGATGTATCCCAACAAGAAGGTACTGGGTTCAATCCCCAGTACCACAAAGGAAAAAGATGACTGATCAGCCGGGCGTGGTGGTGCACGCCTGTAATCCCAACACTTGGGAGGCTGAAGCAGGAGGATCAGTGTGAGTTTGAGACCAGCCTGGGCCAAAAAAGTGAGCTCAAGTCCAGGTTGAACTGCACAGCGAGACCTTATCTCAAAAAAGAAAGAAAGAAAGAAAGAAAGAAAGAAAGAAAGGAAGTAAGAAAATGACTAATCACAGAGTTTGATAGAAAATATCATGACAAAAAATTTAAAGCTTTGGAATTGCTGAAACATGACACAGAAACACAAAACACGTATGCTCTATTGGGAAAATGACACTGACAGAGTTGCTGTAACCTAAGATGGTCACAAACCTTCCATCTATCAAAGAAAATGCCATATCCATGAAGCTCCATAAATAAAGAGAAGCATATATGCTCACACAGGCATTTTAAGGTTGGTAAATTCCTCAGCAGTTAGGCTTATTTTTTAAAAGCATATCTAATACCTAAGGAGATATATTTTCATCCAGAAGGTGCTGTGAGTACATGCTGCCAATGTATAAATACCTCTGGAAACACCAAGAAAAATATGAAAAATTCTGAACAGTCAACACAACAGGTCTGAGAAGACAAATGGCTATTTGTTATAGTGGCGCCTTTTTCCTTTGCTATTTGATTTCATGTTTAATGTATGATTTAATGTTTGAACAATGCTTTCTAACTTGTCCATCAAAAGCTAATAGTAGTATTTCAGAAACTCTCATTTGGAAAAGTACCAATACCTGGGCAATATTTATTTATGGATTTGCCCAAGCCTTGGCTCCTAGAGTCTCCAGTCATCCCTGGAATTCCTTCTCAGTATGCCCCAAGCCCTTCTGCCTGGTGGTCCCATCGTGTTTTCCATGCATAATGAGAATTATGAGTTAAAGAACACAACAGACAAAGGAAGCGTAATTTTGACCTTGCTTAGTTACTCTTTTCTCATTACTGGGACAAACATCCAACACTCAAAATAAGGGAACGAAAGGTTTATTTAGCTCACAGTTACTGGAGGTTTCAGTCCCTATTTAGCTGGCTCCAAAGCAGTCTGGAACATGGCAGAGGTCAACCTTCCATGGCGGTGGGCAGAGAGCAAGAGTTCTGGGAGAGCTAGCAGTGACTCAAGCAGCTAACTTCCCTTCCTACCTTACACTGAAATGCAGATCACCTGCCCCAGGGGAGAGGCAGCACCCATTTCCACAATAATCATTTATGAATTCCAGAGGATAGCCCATGACTGCATGAGGTTTGGGGGACACCTATACACAAACCATAGCAGACCTGATATGAACTTAGATTTATATTTCCCTTTTGTCTATGGGGCCTTTCCTCCCAAGAGTTCCCGCTAAGTAACTGTCCATGGCAGGCAAACATATCCCTCATTCTTCTATCAGCACAACTCAAGGACTTTGTTAATGTTTCTATTTTATAGGTAACACCACTGGGTTTCAAGTATTCAAGAACTCCCCACTTTGCATCTCAGCTTAGACAGCCTATTTGCCTGAGTACTTCCTGACAGCCTGTCTTCCATAGGTGCTGGTCAGGGAGCCGTGAACTCACACATACAACGGACGCCTTAGTCTTGGACTTCCAGGTACTAGGACCTCATTTGTGGTAAGTTTAAAGCTGAAACAATGGGTACAGTGCAGATTCCGTCAGTCTCCACTGTATTGATCTTTTAAAAAGAAAGAAACACTAGTAGCTAATCATAAGGCTTGGGTAGTTTGGAGCTGTTGGGTCACCATCAAATTTATGAAGGCTAGGCACAGGAGTTGGCTGAAGATAGTTTTGCATACATAATTGCAGATGAGGTCATTTTGTTACTCTGAGGGCCATTTTATTACTCTGGAAGGAAGCACCTATAAAACCACCATTCAGAACAGGGCACCTTTCAGTGAACCATTCACTATATCCTAGGTTAAACCCTGGTTCTGGAAGTGGTGGGACATGCAAAGGTAAGCCAAAATGATTTAGAAAATCCAGCCTATTTATTAGAAATGCAACGTATGTGCTCAATAACTATAATACAGATGGCACGAAAGATGGAGAGGAGGGCAGTAGTTCTCTGACCCAAACGGACAAGGGCTGGAGTGAGGCCAGAGGATTTGGACAGCAGAGATTGAGAGAGAAAGCCGTCCAGGGCATCTCCAAGGGATGTTGTGTTCTGGACACAGCACTGGGGTGCCATGGGGGACTAAGGGTGTCAACATGGCATGAAACACAGGGCTGGTCTCCACCCCAGTGGCCAAAGACTCAGTGTCCACCTGTAGCGTAAGGAGTAAAAAACACTGATAAGGGGGAAAACAGAGTGACAGGTTGTTGCTTCCTCACAAGTTCTTTCAAAAAGGACTTGTTATCGACACTTCTTATAGCAAAAATATGTCACTTTTAGTGCTGGGTAGAGAATGATCAAGATTTAAGAAAATAAGTCTTTGATTCATTACAAGGGATTTCTTTTCCTCCCAGGTGAATAATTAGCTTTTTTTTTTGGATGTTGGAGCAGTTCTAGAAAATTGAATTCAGAGTGCTTTATTTTCTTGGTGTTTGTTTTTGAGTTCATAAAAAGTCTGCCCTAAGGTAAAGGAGCATCTGTTTGGTGAATCTGGGGAAAGAGACATTTATTTCTTTATGCATTTAACGAGCTCCTGGTTCTTGCTATAAAAATAGCGAACTGGGACATGAAGCAGGTGTGGTGGAAAAGAGGCTCAGAAGGCCTGTGCCGCAGTGCGTTCTCACAGTGGACATACGAAATCTCTACACACTGGTCGTGCTGTACACAGCCTACAGTGAAAGCGTTTCCTGTCACCATCAGGAGGGCATTAAATTCCTGTTCAACAAAGCGACATGTCCGTTGTTTTCTCCTTTTACATGGCACAGTGGTATTCGTCGAAAGCATATAGCTGCTGCTGTGTTTGTTCCCTTTAACCTTCATGGAACAGATCTGTTTGAGGTGGGTTTTGTAGGCCAGTGTGTCGGGTGATGGGGACGTGAACCTGGCAGAAAACGCTTGGGAATCGGCCCAGCGAGCTTTGCTGGACTCTGCTGTTTCGTTGTACATGGCACCTGTCCATGTCTTGACTTTGGCTAAGAGAAGGAGATTGTATGTATGAAGTAGGATTAAAAAAAACATTGTACTTGTTTGAACTTATACATTATTAGAGCAGAAGACAAATGCCATCATTCTCCACCAGAATGCTTCACTTGGTACTCATACTTACCCTTCTTGCCACGTGCTGAAGCCCTTGTGGTAATCTCTTTTTGCAAGTGTCTTTATGCTTCCTCTGGCTGCGGTAACATCCTGAGTCAATTCCAAATATTTGGCTATCTTGGTCATTCTGTCTTTGGGGAACAGTAAGAAGTTAAACGGTGTCAGATCCAGTAAATAAGGCAGATGAGGGCGCCCCAGGGTGTTTTTATGAGCTTGCTTCTGTTCAGTGTCTCTCCGCAGCAGCATTCAGTGCCTTCTCCGTCACACCTTATAAAGACACTCACAGAAGAAGACTTCCAAAAGCCTTCACAATGTGAAAAGAAACTGAGCTAAGCGTGCTTCGAGCAGGGGAGGCTATTTTGAGGGGCTTAGTGGTAATGTGTCTTTTACTGTAGTGCATTAAAAAAAAAAATTAGCCACGCACTGAACATTTTCACATCTGTATTCCAAGAGGCTCACAAGACACAAAGCTCCGAAGTGCCAGGGACCATCTGAATCTTCGGGGACCCTGTAGATGGCTTTGGCTGGACACCTCTCTGTGTTCACAGCAGCGTGTTGCTGGCTGTTAATGAACAGCGAACAGAAGGGCCGCCATGGCTGCTGGCCTCGGGGATGCACGCACGTTTGTGTGTGTGTGAGGTGGCAAGTGGGGTCTCTCTAGGGTTAGGGTAGCAATGAGAGCTATTCTAAGTGGGAAGACCGGAAGCTCGTAGACAAGGAAATTGTGTCCTGGCTGTCTAGATTCTTAAGGTACGTTCTGAGTCGTGGAGTTAACATCTGTACGAAAAGCTGTACACGTAGGGCAGCATTTTCAGAGATTCTGTGAGCCCGTGTCCCATTTGTCAGCAAGTACTTGGCAATTAGTGAGAGAAAGAAACTCTATCTGGGCTATTTTCTCTTCCTCCTTCCTCCCCAAACCCCCACTTGTTTCCCAATTTCCTTGCAAATATTGGCTTTACAGATGGAGTTTCCCACCCCTCAAGAAAAAGCTTGCAATCATGTTTACTCCAGATGGTGGCATTGTCATTCTCTGGATGTCTAATAGCAGCGTTCCCACAGGGGACATGGTGAGGACAGCAGTGCACAGCCCATCTCTTTTCCCCTCCCTCCCTCCCTCCGTCCCTCCCTCCCTCCCTCCATCCCTCC